>JACSZP010003824.1:1821-24753 GCA_016161895.1 Pinna nobilis | reverse complement strand
AAAAAAAACAAGAGAGGCTACCTTGAGAACTTTGCTACCTTTTCTTCTTAATCAAATGTGACCCTACCACATTTAGCCGTTTTGTCTCTAAGGTCTACAACATATACAGCACCCTTTCATTTCACTGATTTTAAGTACAGAGAAAAAAAATGTTTCAATATCACTGTACCAGCCGATGGATTATATATCAGCTTTCAATTAGAAATTATCTATTCATTATTTGAGCCATGATTGAAATGCATCCTTAAAAACGTCAGTTATTCTATAGAGAGGCAGATCTCAAACAAATGTTTGCAATTGATTAGAAAACAATGGATTAAAGAAATGATAAGGTGAATATCGGACAATCGAGGACCTCTGAATATCAGAGATGAGATTAGGTGTAATTAAAATATTCCTATTCTGACCAAACGTAAATCGTGCATCTTCAGTGAAGTGTTTCGCACACTTTAACAATAAGAAAGTTTTTATATGTATTTGTAAATTTTGATTTCTTTTTGCAGGACCTGAAAGGCAACGTGCAGAAAATAGCTGAATTTTTAGGGACAGGAACATCAGTAGAAGACATTGAAACGATTGCCCAAAAATGTCAGTTTGATGCAATGAACGCGTCAAAACAGAGCTCTGTGCCAAAGGACGTGAAACAGATATCAAATGATGGATCACATGTATTCTATCGTAAAGGTATGATTATTGTACATAATTTGTTTTTCTATGTTTAGTTAGAAGCTTGTGAAGATATGATAATACGAATGCAGAAGATTTCTATTGCTTATATGCATAGTGCTTTTGGGTTTAACATATTTTGTATCATTACAGGATGCACTGAACATTTTCGCCCCCGTTTTTATTTTCGCCTCTTTCGCCCTCATTTTCAGTGGGCGAATTCAAAACTGAGCGAATCCAAGCGGTGATTTTTTATTGAATTATGATGAAGATCAGCGGATTTAAAAGGGATGAAACAGTTTGCAAGTGCATTAGTGCGAAAATAATACGGGGCGACAAAAATTGTATTCACTATGACCTTATTACCATTATGACGGAGTTAGCTTTTTTGTAACTTTTGTACATGTACTAAATATTATTATAAAGTACGAAAGTTTTTTCTTAGTTCCACTTTCCATCATTTTGGGATTTTTTTAGGTGGGGAGGGATTATCGATATAATGCTTGATGACGAGAAAGTACAAAATACAGAAATATCAAATCGATAAGTATGATCGGATGCGCCGATCTAAGCTTTAGATGTTTCTATTAACGCGATTTTATTCATTTGGTATTGGTTTTGGTTTATGTTGTTTCATTTTGTCTACAATGGAGTCAAACTTTTTAATTGTTCTCCATGTAAAGCGCATATGTCCTTTTTCATTCCAAGGTCGATGTATGTATGGCTTTTAGTGCTATGATTTATGTTAATGTTGCTGTTCATGACCCGCTCAAAATCTATAAGCTAGATCTTGAATTCCATTGACTCTAGCTATTTCTAAGAAATATCATGTTTTCTTCAGGGGAAGTGGGTGACTGGAAAAACTGGTTTTCTGTAGCGCAGAATGAACTCTTCGACTCAACAGTAGGAAAAGAAATCGAGAAACTGAAGCTGCCATTCCGATTTGTTTGATGGATGCTTTGTGTAGCTTGTAAACATCGAACAATTAATTACGTCATATATTACAATGTATTGTGAATCTTTACAAATCGCCAAATAGTATTCAAATGTTTAGCAAATTAAGGCGGGGAGTACAAAAACAGTTTCACAGTTGGAAATTTCTGATTGAAGCAGTCGGAGAAGTTTTAATCAGTGAAGATTTTCAAAGCATAACCAGTTTTGTATTTTCAAACCATGCCTGGATTATTAATAAATTGCCAAATTCATGAAAGAGTTCGTCATTACACTATTAATGATAAAAATTCCTGTATCCAACAGTCATACGGAAAATGTTAGATTTGTATTCAAGCCATAGTTATGTATCCCTTATACGAAAGAAAATTCGCTTAAGGAAATGAATCATCCGGTCGATTGATAGGTTTGTTGAATGGTTATTTTGATAATGTGTTCCTCAATTGCATAAAAATGTCATTTGGATTTGACAACAAATTGTTTGCATAATACGTCAGTAGATGATGCGTATTTTTATTGTATCCAATAAAAAGGAAAGGTAACGAACAGTGATCGATCTCATACTTCCTAAAATGAAGATAAATATAAAGAGTTAGGTAAACATAGACCCCTTGACAAACCAGGACCCAATTGTTCATCAGCTGGTTAAATTTTAACACTCGGTTAAATATAACTAAGGTTTGAAATAAAGCCAAGAGCTGGTAAACAAGTAAATTATGTAGGTTAAAAAGGACTTATTGACAGACAATCTATTATTTAATAGATTAATAATCTATTATTATCTATTTTTTTTTTATCAATAATTTTGGATTTTTCACCAAGCTCTGAGGGTTTGTAACTATTTTTCTGCAGGGGCTCGATTATATTTAAACCTTGGTCAAATTTAACCAACTGTCGAACAACTGGGCTCAGAGCTCACTTCAGGCTTTTCGGAGGTCCTTTTATGTCGAATCATTGATTCATTGATCATTGAGGTCTTGGTTTTTATAAAATATTTTGCACAATACAACAGCACGAGATCAGGGGCCCGGGAAGAATCATCGTCTCCTGCTTGCAAGCAACGCAAGTCACTTTACTTTTACAGCAGTTGTCAAAAAAGGTAAATGGTCAACGTCTGTGAAGTCTACATAATTCCCGTCGTCGGAAGGAAATTCTTATTCTTACCCAATTGAACATAATACAAAATGAAGGCAGCATGAATCTGAAAAATAAAGATAAAGCGAATAAGTTTGTCCTCCTTATGTCTGTTCACAATTATGTTCCCTCGGCTTCTTTCTGATTGTCTGCGCCAATTCTTAACTTTTTTCTTGTCTCCAACAAATCATGTTATTGATTAACCATTCCAACCGTGGTACTTTCTTTTTAATGATCGACCTTCACTTGTTATCGAATTGCTATTAATTCAATTACCATTATTGGATAGTTGACCGTTTTCACTTGTTTGGTAATGTAGAGGCTATTTTGTCAACACATGCATTGGAAATGCTCCCTCATTTGCATTTCAGTACTCTCCACCTGTTCATATTGTTGTTTACAGTTGAATAGTGCGGATTCCATCGTCATTTTAAAAAACCTCATTTAACGTCAACCTCCACTCCAACCACCTCTTTTGTTGTTCTTACTCCCTTCATTACGTTCAGGCATTATTGTTGATGTTTTTGTTGTTGCTACATATCATTATCACGCCCATTTTTGTGCAGGCTGTTTTCATGCACCAATTTTTGTTTCTTTTAAGCCTTTTATCACTTGCATATGATTATTGGTTATATGTNNTTTTCCTCTGGTACATGTATGTTATTACATTATTCCTGTCTTTATGCCATTGTGTTGTAAGTCTTGCAGCCATTTTAAAATTTTTGCTTTGTACAAAGCATTCGTCATTTTATAACAAATGATATTCCTATCAAATTTTATCTTCTTGGTTTTTTTAATTGGTAGAAGGCAAGGAATCAAAACAAACTGCAATGTTGCATTTGGTCAGTAAGGTGCTTTAACATAACTAAGTTTCTGCCACAAGAATGTCAGAAATTAAGGCTTCCGTAGACATTTCTTGCGCATTTTAAGGTCGATATAATGGCCTTGTATGAAATGAAAATGTTTCACTTAACGATGATGAGTCTTATATTACCCTTGTCGCATACCTAATCCCGGCCCCTTTTTCTCGTTTATGGCCATCACCGATGGTGACATATTCTTGTGTTCGAAAATATGTGATACTACAGATGCCGCACGAAGGAGGAGTTGCTTACCCTTCCAGAGCACCTGAATTCACCCCCGGGTTTTGGCGGGGTTCGTGTTTCTCTATTTTGTTTTTTCACGTCTTATTGTGGGGCGGGGGGTGCTGTTTGTGTTATTGTCTCTTTTTGTTTTGGTCATGTTTTCGTCTGCCTTTCTATTTTTGCTTTTATTTTTGCCCCCCCCNNTTTTTTTTTTGCCCCCCCCCCCCCCCTTGATATCTTCAACTGTCACCTTTTTTCGATTAACTTTTTCTATAGTAGTTGCTAAATCGTCTTTATTAATTGTAATAGGGAAATGTCACTCACTTGTTTGGTTTAATTTGACTGTGAACCTGTGTTGTTTCATTGCCGGTCCGCTTATTTCTTTAGAAACCTGGTACTCTGAATTTTTAAAAGGTTTGTCATGTGTCTCCTTGATTTGTTCAAAGTCTTCCAGACAAACGATTACTCAGAATCTGTCATTTCATGTAATTTAATTTATCTATACCGTTTCAAAAGTGGAAACATACTTTGTAAATATCGTTGGGGGAAAAGAAAAATGATTGAAGAGCATTGTTTGATTGCAAGTATTCTTTTACTCTTTCAAAAAGAGTTTTTATCATTTCTGGTCAAAATGATTCAATAATCACAATGGACCAATGAATGAAATATTCCATTTAGTGGAAAATTGTAAAGTCATTACGACGGATGTAGAATTTGCAAAATGTGGTCATTAAACGTGATATGCTTTATCATTGTGTTACCAATTAGGTACGTAGTTTGCCTCTGTATGAACTGTTCACATGAAGAATATTCTACTCGGGGTTCCCAATATTTCAGTCAAATGGACGGTATCACATCGCTAAGTAGAGTGTTAAACATTATTTAATTATTTCAGTGTTACCAAGGGAACAGGAAAACTACTGAGTCAAAGAGGCAATTAATACATAGAAAATGTTGCTCGAGGCCGAAACTTTCTCTGCTATCGAGCTTGAAGAATTCACCGTCTGTAGTTCGAATCACTTTACCTTTCATCCAATTTAGACACTTCCTGAATCATGTAAGGAAATATCTTCACGTCTGCCTTAGTGAAACGAGAGACTGGCAGACCTCTTGTATAATTCTATGGATAATTCAAGGTATACTAATGAGAATGAAGTCAAAAGTATATGTACTTCATCCAAAGTTAGACATCCGAAAGTCAACTAATAATATCAACAAAGCTTCTTCGAATTTAAGAAAAAAGTCCTATACTCCGTCCCGCAAGAGAAAAGTTTTACAGACTTTGAAATACGACAAAATGTGCATTTAAAAAATAAGTTTTAATACTTATATCAAACTGAAATTAGTATCTAAATACGATAAAGTAAACACATTTTGATATCGACAAACAAACTTAAAAAGTATTTCACTATGAGATTGATTTTTGAATTACTACTTGTTCGATCCGCAAAAGTTGTTTTCGAGCTGAATATAAAACGAATACGTTATAATTAAAACAAAGGAAACAGGCACCAGGTGTATTTGTTCATTTCACATACCGATGAGACGATGCGATGGTGAGTCAAATTTCATATTCAGAATTAAATGGTATATATGATAATTCAACGACATTTCAGTATCTTTTACTAATGAAGTCAGTCTGAGATTTTTATTTACAATATTTTTCTATAAATGTTTTTTCTTTTCATGAATAAGCAAAATCACTAAGCAGCATCTATCAAAAAGCAAAATAATAGAAGAAAAGCAAAGAAAATGAAGAATGGAAAATATTCAATAATTTTTCCGATGTAAACACAGATTATGCGCACATTACGATAACGAATTGGCAAAACAGCTGGGAATGTCATTGAATCATTTCTTGCGTTTTAACTGATGTGTCTATAACTCGCTAAAATAATAAATCGGACTTTCGCTCATACAAATTTGTCCCAAAAGTGTTCTCATTCATATCTTTCTTGCGCGGCTATTCTTGGAGGCGTTGCATTTGTACTTCAGTCTATGAGAAGGAGAATTCTAAATTTAGTTTCGACAACTCTTTCCCTAGTGTTGCATCAAACAGTTCATTGTCAGCTACAGTAAACCAGTTTTTCCAATCACCTGCCACACCTGAAAAGAAAATGCATTTCTTAACAACTAAGTCTACTGACAATATTCCACGACTCTAAAATAAACCTTTCACGGCAAATTACCATTACAGCTGCAAGTTTTTATTGAGGAAACCACGTTTATTGGCTTTGAATTCAGTTGACAGGATAAAAATGGATATCGGAAGATAACAAGGGGTTATTCAATATTCTAAATTGACAAACCGTGTCAAAGTAAAAAAAAAGGTTAATTGGTGATAACTGTACCTTATCGTCTATAGATTGGTTGGTCGGTTGTATTGTTGTTTAATATTTCTCTTATATCGCGAGGTCACCGTTTGCCGGCGAAGGGCGACAAATTTTGCCTATGCTCGGCACTTATGGCCGTAAAGCAGGGAAGATACTTTAACGTGTCCACACCTCCTGTGACATGGGACCTCGGTTTATACTGTCTCTTACGAAGTACAGGGACGGCCAATCGTACCGTAGCTTGGGTTCGAACCTCAGATCTCTCGATTTGTCGAACACGTCAACAACTGGTTCATGGCGGCCCCGGTTGTGTAGACAATAGGCAATCGCGTACTGGGTCTCATATCAGTGCTCTAATGCAAAAACAAAAATACATCACACAAGCGATTTACCAGACATACTATTATAGGGGGGGGGGAGACTTAACGATGTGATTGCACAAAGTTAGTGCCGCACTTGAATATCATTATTTTATCATGCAATTTACAATACTACAGAAATAGACGAATGTATAGTAAATATCACTCTTTATTTGGAATACTTACAAAGGTAATGTTTCGATTTTCTGACAATATGCTACATGCTATGAGAAATTCATTTACCAGTGAGTTTAATATATACAGGTGAAACTCGTTGATCCGAATGCAAATTGTCTGATCCGGATTACTAAAACAACACATCTCTTAAATGTCCGGTGCAAATTGAAAATTCTGTTCCCAGGGAATTTTGTCCTGAAGGTGAAGAATCTGGATAATGGGTGTCCGAATTAATGAGGCTGGACCGTACTATGTATCAAAACCGGGAAAACGCAAACCGCCTACAAGTTGCTTTACCCAATGGAAAATGTTTAACAAAAGATCGTCTTTGTATAACGATGTTTGTTGTCACTTACCTTTTCGGTAAAATATGTTCGTATCTGCGTCAGTAATGGCTTTAATTACAGGTGTTAGAACTTTCTGTTTCTCTTGATTCAGAGCTTGAAACTGACATTTTTGGGCAATAGCGTCAATGTCCTCTTCTGTAGTTCCGGTCTCCAAGAAGTCTGCAATTTTCTTCACGTTACTTTTCAGATCCTTTAAAAAGGAAAACAAATCTAGCGTATTTCTCCAAATCTCTATAACAATATCGTATTAGCAAATATTTGTCAAATACAAGTAAATTGGGATTTCGGTATTTGAAGAAAGGGAAAAATGTAATTGTAAGATCAGAGTCTTAACATTGCCGATGTCTGCTTCTCCGTTTATTTAGGGACCTGAAATAGGAGGTGGATAAACTTACTGTCTTAATTACCAAAAAAAAAGCCACTGTCCTGGATTTGGTATCTTGTTAAATAAATTGTTAAAGGGAAAGATATGTACCTTTTTCATTTCTTCATAGCACAAAATTAAGAAAGGATAATCCGGGTTCTTTTCCACGTATTCCTGCCAGTCCATCATATAGTCTAACCATCGGCCACCCGGTACTGCAAAATGTAAGTAAAAATTAAAGATGTACCGAAAACACTAAAAAAAACAAAGTCATAAAAATATGACAAGTCCAGAATAATAACGGTCTCCACGTGGAAAACAAATACAAATCCCTAATGGAATGGGACCAGGTGTCCGGAATCATACGAGTTCGGTCAAATGTCGATTTCGTTTGAAAAAAATCATACATTCTTGATCTAACTAGTTAAATGTAAATCATAATTTGTTGTTGCTGATTATATTTCATTAACTATTTTCCTTTCCAATCCTTTCATATTTTTTGAGTGAAAAAAACATTTAATCCAGTAAAACTGAATAAGAAGACTAATGCATCTAATGATTTGCAGAATAATTTTTAGTAAAAGGAGAAAGTAAGAAGTTGTAAGTGACCATAATTATCGCTGATCAAGACGGACTTGATCTTTGAATATATCTATATCCGAACAAAGCAATGATTCCAGTTTGGTTTCAATATCAGTAGGATTATTTCATTCGATAAAATAATAACGAGTTTCTTTTATTGAGGTGAAAAGGGTTTGTTTCATTTTCTTTTTCAGGGATTGCAAAACAATATTCCCCGAGACTTTTTAATCGAGATACCAGTCTGTGACCAGTGGCAATTCTGGCTGAATAAGAGTGGTTGTGAAGGCGATATCATTAGTACAGTACTTTAGACTTCAGAAGTTACAGAATAGATCAACTGCTGCCAATTGCATCTATGATAATTTCATTACATTTGATCTATGAAAATTACAGATTGCAAAGTATCAATTGCCATACGAGTCAAGAGGTAAAATAAAAATTTTGTGAATTTTAGACAAACACAAACCTCTGAAAAGCCAGGTGTGGAATAAGGATTTTGGTCAATTAAGAGCAAGCTTTCTCTGCTGTTGATGATTATGATATCTTAACATGATCAATAACATTGAGTATTTAATAACAAAAAACAAATATTAGAGACATGATAGAACAATCATTAGTTTACAAACCTTTGCCTTCCAGGAACATTCGCAAAAAAGATGGAAACTTCGCATTTTGATAGTCAAATAATTTAACTTTCTTGACAAACGCAAAAAAGGACACTGCCAGGTCCTTTGGGTTTCTGTATATAAAGACCATTTTCATACGGTTCTCTGTCATCGGTTTGGGGACATGCTTCGGACGGAGGTGTGTGACAAACACTCGTGGTCGAGGCATGTTGACCTGCATTTCAATTGGGTTTCTTTCTAAAAGCATTGCGTCTGGTTGGTAATCGGTTGTTTTCCTCACAAGCATAGCAACGATTTCGTATAACCAATGGGTACCTGAAGTTGATCAAAACATTTGGGTTACATATGAATGGCACCGCCATGAACTTGTGAATAGCGCGTTGGCCTTACGATCGTGAGGTCTGAGGTTCGAATCTTGTCTTTCGGATGAGACGGTTATGTGAGGTCATATATCACAGTCGGTGTTGGCGCGTCAAAGAACCCTCCCTGCCGAGCATAGGCAATCCGGCACACGGTGACGTCACAATATAAGTGAAGGGTTCTTGTTAAAGAATAATACAACTACAACAACAACAAGCAACAAGATATGAATGGAACACTTTTACGTATATCTCTTAATGAATCGCAAACGTTTCAAGTACTTTAGCGTCACAAGTATTTTAAAATTAAATTGAGATTTGTGAAGAGTTTTGATACTCCAAAGACCATCATATCACTTTCATCTCTTTTAAAGGTGAGGTCAATTCATTATTTTCCTTTTCAATCAAATTTACATAATTTTCGTGGATCACTACCATACTAGTCCTGTCAAAAGTTACTTTATTTTAACAGAAAGTTTCTGACAGACATACAGTCGAACCTGCATATATTGACACCGTTGAAGAATGACATTTTCTTTAAGATAAACAGAGTTTTCAAAAATAATTGGATTAAAATGTTATTAAAAATATCCGAGGAATTACATTTATTCTTAATTGATTGGGATTTCAGTATATCAGGGTTCAAAATAAAATGGTTCCACATTTTTTCTTTCTTTCTTTCTTACCTGATTTTGGACACGAAACGATGCAAACATCATCATCAAAGCACTGCAAAGAGCTTAAGCCTTCCAGCTGTGGCACTATGTCCTCGCTCATCGTGGGAACACCGTCATGCATATATGCTGTAAATCCCACACCATCGCTGTCACGCATCTCAACCTTTTCCATAATTTTTGGTAAAGTGTTCCACAAGTATCTTCAAGGTAAATGAAAATACAGATCCATCAGTATATATATATGCATTTCTGAAACATTTCTGACCTCTACTCGTATATCCAGCTTATGAGGTATACATATTATTCCTCTTCTCTACAAATGAAAATAATACTTAACTGACCTACTTTCATTTTTTTTAGTTTATTTGGCAATCGATGCCTTCCCGAACCGACTCGTCATTATCGATACCCCCTGTCAACACAGCCATATATACAATTGATTGTGTGCCTTTGTTGTTCATCATACGTTTTATTGCCGCCGTGACCGAGTGGTTAGAGTGTTCGACTTTGCATCGAAGGGTCCGGGGTTCGATGCTGGAGTTGGCCGTCCCTGTTTTTCGGACGGAGGTCTCGTGTTACAGTAGGTGTTGGCTCGTTAAAGCATCCTTCCTGGGCCTCGTCCATAAGTGTCGAGCATAGGCAAAATGTGTTGTCCTTCACCGGCACACAGGGACGTCTCCATAAGAGTGAAACATTCTTGAGTGGAACGTTAAACAACAACAACACACACACAAGAAGGAATCTTGCGGATGTGAAATGTATTCAAATTGTACGCGGAATGCTTATATCATACATTATTGAAAATACTTAATCACAAAATGTCAAAGGTATCTGATATCTTTTGTAATATAAACGTTTACCACCAGCAGAGTAATCTGTGATTTCTCTCTGACCTCATTTTGATTTACGCTTTATCAGCATTAAGGACATGCATTTAACCGATGACTAACAATTGTTGTAACTGAATGTAGTAAGACAAATGGTACAGATAAATAACTTATCACATTTGCATTTTATATTATCGGTAATTTCGTCACGTCAACAACTGGTTCAATTTATCTGACCGCCATTAAGATTGTATACTTTGTACTAAGAATATAAAAAGGGGTTGTAAAAATGATTTAGCAATAACAATAAATATATATAATAATAGATAATTATTGGGACTAAAATGATAGATTACGTATTTGGCTGAATGTATATACCATTGTGAATTTATTTCAATGTTATTCATATCCTGTGTCTTGCGATCAGAAATATGAAATACTATGTGGTAAGGTACATATGCATGAAGGTGAATATTTATCCATTGACTCTTTTTCTCGGATGTCGCATATTTGGTAACACAAATTTATGATTCACATTAGTATTAAGGATGGCAACATGCCCAATAAATAAGGTCGCAGGTAAAGTATACATTAAAATTGACATCAAGTAGTAAAATCGACAACAGTTTCAATGGATGTTCTGGTTTCAAAATAAACATATCAGCTAAATTCTAGGACGGTACAGGAAACGAATTTTAGCTACTTCAAAGGCCATGCGTCACACAATCTTGACTATCATAAGGATTATGTTTACACCTGCCAAAGCGTGTTTGCTTAAACAAAATAATATCATTCAGTAACAACGTTATACAAATTCTCAACTTAACCCATTCATAATAGATTGTCATTCGGATTTTATTAATATATTCGTAGTGTAATTTACAGACTCTGCTTATTGGTCTTTATTCTGGCATCTGATTTTGCCTTGTCGTTATAAGTTTGGAATTGAATTTTGTATTGCTTTTGTACATCCGGTCACGGAATAGCACGTCATCATCTGCTACTAATACAAAATGTAAACCATCTCTCCTACGGAAGATATACCAGAGGCGTAACTTGGAAAAGTAAAGCAAATATAGCATTGTTCTGAGGGCAATATTGGAGTTAATGGACTGGTCAGTCACCTAAAAGTATGTATATGGACCGAATCGAAGCTGAGCTCCTTATACATATTTATGAGTGACTGACCGGTCCATTAACTCCCATATTGCATGTTTTACTCCCATATTGCACGAAGAAACATTCAATATTTATGGTTTTATACCGAATCTATCTTAGGTGATCTGATCAGAAAATGTTCAAAGTGAACAAATTATCAAGAACAATATTTATTTTTATAATTATTTCCAAATCTAACGCGTAGGACAATTGTCCCTAACTCTCGGCCTTAAATACTAAAATATTGACTGGAACAGCTACTAGAGTTGCAATGACACTTAAATGAATGAGCTGTAATATTTTTCTTTATTCTATATCATAAGACAAAAGCATACACAAATTAAATAACAATGTAATTGCTCAACATGTACATTTCTGCACTTTTAACGATCTACATAAGACCATAGATCAACGTTACTAGAAAACAAACTACTTTTTATTCAGAGAGCACCAATAGGAATGGGGAAAATAGAAATTTGTTTGACTAATTCATAGGAGTTGCTAGGATAAATATTTAAAGTATGCTGCCATCTTTGATATGCCTTCTTATGGTATAATCTGAGTAAATACATCAATGTGCAATGAACATGAAATCATCACATTCGTCCAATTTAAAAATCAATGTACGTTATAATTCTTTAAATTACGGAACAAAAATTTGATTTAAGGCTGTGCTATGCTATAAGTGTAATACAATTTATCTACAAGCACACTAATTCCTCAGACATAATTCTTATTTTAGGATAATTGTCTTCTACCAAAATTCAGCTCTGGCCTTTCAGTACTCATGCCTTTTAACTCTTGTTTCGAATCCTACGCTTCACAACTTTCATGGATTATCCTATAGAATGCTTTACGACTGTGTTTTTGTGAAGCAGAATGGAAGACCAAGTTTGGATAACTCATTTGTTAGTTTGAGGTCGAACAGCTCATTCTGAGCCACGGTAAACCAGTTTTTCCAATCGCCAATTTCACCTACAAGAAAAATGATTTTAGAGATTGAGAACAGTAAAAACCGAAGTCTCGTGTCACAGTAGATGTTGGCAAGTTAAAGAACCCTCTCTGTTCTACAGCCATAAGTGCCGAGCATAAGCAAAATGTATCACCCTTCAAAGGCACACGGTGACTTCTCCATATGAGTGAAACATTCTTGAGAAGTACGTTAAACAACAATACGACAACAACAGAGGTTGAGAAAATGATACAATGTTCGATTATATTTTTGTAATTTTAAATTCTTTTATGCCCAAGGTTTATTATACCTTCGACTAAGAGGATTAACGAGCGGATGTAAAGATACATTAAGGGAAGACCTCATACAGATAAAATATTCAAAATAGTATTTTTAATATTTTGACAACCAGGGCATTGTTGAAGTATGAGATCTTAAATATGTCCGCTCCGGTTTTGATATACGACCATGGTTTTACTTGGCTTAGGTTCCATACAAGCAAATGGCAAATGGTCTTATTAAAACCTCTAGTGTAATACTATACATATGAGAATTGCAAATGACTTCAAAATGTTCATTATGAATCCGATTTCCGAAATTGTCCTTGACACCCACTAGCGGGAGGGATGACACTTATCCGCCTCTGCCTCCTTCCACCGCCTAGTTCCTCGTTGAAAGAAGGTTTCATTTTGCTATTACTGATATAGGATAAAAGTGGAAAATCAAACTAGATCAAATCAGACAAAAAAAGTTGTCGCTCTACCTTTTCGATAAAAGATATTCCAGTCTGCATCTGTNNTTTCTAAAAATTCTGCAATTTTCTTCACGTTACTTCTTAGATCCTTTGATATTGGAAGATTAAAAAAAATATCAATGCAAATATCTAATCTAGTAAGACCAAACGCAATGCCTCAAACATCTACATGTGCGAGTACTTTTCAGTTCTACCTGTACACGTGTATATACTAATAAGATTAAAGGAGAAAAAAATCAACAGTAGCTAAACTTTCAGATGATAATTTTGATCAGACATCAGTACACGTCAGTTTTATCTATTTGCATGCATGAAATAACCTTAATAGGTGTGGTAAAAGTTAACGAACAAAGGTCAACCTCATAAATCGGATAAGAAAACAAAATGAAAAGAGGGTAAAACATTGCATGGGTGTACCAGAAGTTTGATATGGTGCCTTGGAAGGGTAAGTAACACCCACCCCTCCCCTTCGGTCGGTCATACCAGCTCAACATTGTAAATTTGCAATATCATGTAACATCTATGAAATCATATAAAGAACACAATGTAATCCACTAACCTTTCTCGGGCCGCCGTGGCCTAGGGATTAGTGTGTTTGTCTTTTATCTAGAGGTCCGGGGTTCCAGTCCGATCCACGGTACGGTTGGCAGTCCCTGTCTTTCGGACGAGACAGTAAAAACCAAGAATATGTGTTACCGTAGGTGTTAAAGAAACCTCCCAGCCTTACAGCCATATGTGCCGAGCCTAGACACACGGTGACGTCTCCATATAAATGAAAGATACTTGAGTGGGACGTTAAACAATAATTCAACTAACCTTTTTCATTTCTTCATAACACAGGGTTAGAATGGGGTAGTCCGGATTTTCCTCCTTAAATTTCTGCCAGTCCATCATATAATTAATCCACTTTCCTCCTGGCACTGGTTAATGCAAAACAGTAATTGAAATATGATTAATTATCAATTAATGGAAACAAAAGTTCAAGTCATGAAATTACGATTTAAGAGATAATTTACATAAATTTGTATTTGCGCACTCTTATATTAGTGCGTTGTAAGTAGTAATTTTAAATTACAAAATACCAGGAATTCGACTGGTTTAGGAAAATGATTTTTTTTTGCATCAGATTACCTATCCATCTTATATTAACTTGACTGACAGTAGACTGTTTGCAGACGAGTGATGACTTTATATATTTCCCTCGTCTATTTGATTACAAATTAGTGGTGCCTCCCTCGTAGTGTGGTTGCCCTCAGATCATGAGATAGTAGCTTTGAATTCGCTCAGTGGAAGCGGCAGTGTCATCGTAGTTTAAAAAAAATCCTGCTGCTTAATAACCATAAATGACAGATAAGGCCAAAATTATTACCTTTCAAAGACCTTTAACTAAATCTTCATATTTGTGAAAGATTGTTTATTGTGTCGCTTATCAACATTTCATAATTACCAATTATTAGATTTAATGCGACATCATATTAATGTAGTCTTCATCTATACTTAAGACTTTTTATTGTGCAACTGGGGCTGTTAACGCACCAGGTTTATACACAATTTGGGATCTCGTTTATATGTTATAACTTTAGTTGGGACTTGTATCCTCATACCACTACATCAGTTAGTTTCGAATTGTTGCTATCACAAGCAGTTAATCTAAATAAACGCCACGTATCATGCCAGAGAATTCAATTCTATATATTGTTACACTCTGATAATCGTAAATATACAACTGCTCGTACAGTTCCTCAATACTGGTAATAAGTTTTGATGTGTATTGTGTGTATTGATTCCAAAGGTTAATAATATAATTGAGTAAGGTTATTTGAGCATTAGTGATGACAAATTGACCAATCATAGTATTTGGACTAATCAAATGATATTCCTGACAAAATTAAAATAGTTCGACTACTCGTTTAATGGAACACTGAAGATTTCTAAAGAAACATCGTTATCCACGAACAATTAAAGCTATCTAAGTATCAGTTACAATGCTTTTTGTGCACGTATCGTTTTAGGCCACAAACTTTCATTCAAAGCATCGTTAACTCTTTCGATGGTAGAGAAAGCCAAATACTGTGCGTAATTCTCTTAAGTGTTGAACATTATTATATTTACATTTGCTTATTTTATTTCCTCTTAAAGTAAGTAAATGTGTTTGGCGCCTAACTGGCCTTACCCGCCATTGCTCGTGACGTAACAAAAGCTGAGGTGTGTTCAATGCCATAGCTGCTACTAGCCGATGCATGTAGCTGACTTCATTTAAGAATGCACCTATGACGTTGTCCTTTCTTTTTTGTTTTCAGCTACACCCATCGGCTCGTGGTGGCTACTACATTGAACACATCCCTGTCGTTGAAAATTGGCTGTTCCTTTAAGTACGTTGACTTCGGCGTTGTCGGAAATGAATATGTTGTTTGCATCATGAAATCAATGATGAACTGTAACACATGATGTCCGAAATATAAATATAAGCAATAAACTATTGAGCTAACCTAACGTGCGTTTATTCAATTTTCCATTCAACATTTGTCCCGATGTTGGACAATGCCCGCCATAGCTTAACAGTTTATTGCTTATTCAACTACTATTGGCAAACGTATTGACATCGTTGTCGTAAGGTGTTGAAGACACCTCGATTACAGTGATGAAAGCAATATGAGTTGTTGTTGTTGTTGTGCATAATTTTACTTGCCGATTTTGTACGATATATTGACATTAACAATAATCACACTTGGATATCAACTTTGCTTCGTCGCCATTTATAATTTGAACACAGTATAGGATCTCCGAGTGTGTAACCTAGGCCTAAACCACGCATATACGTCATGTATTTGCATTCTGGGTTATGACCATATGATGGCTATTTTTATGATTAGATAGATAATTTACGGGCTAAAATCACGATAGTTGAGGCTAAAGTTGTGGTCAGTGAGTTATGTAATTTTTTAAATATTTCTTCAAGCTACTTATCTACTGCTTGTAAACCGTAAAATTTTTTAAACATATCCATATCACATATTCCAATACGAAGCAGATAAATTGACTATTTTGCCGTTGCCGGTTTGGACATAATAAGTCATTATAGGGAGGGAATAGTGCACATGATACAATTTGGGGTTGTAAGAAAACATTCTCTATAAACAGTAGGTAGTTATACACGGATGGTCGATAAGGAATGCTAAATCTTTATCAATGTATCTTACATGTGATACCCCAAATATAGATAGAAATATCTAATTAGATAGACAGATAAACAAATCTACATGTACCTGCAATTTATATACAAATAACAGGCCATGTGTACATTTGTGATTATCGGATATTTATCATTTAGATACAAACCATTGCCATCCAGGAACATTGGAAAGAATGACTCGAATTTCCCTTTGGAGAAGTCGACCATCTTGAGTTTCTTCAGAAATGTAAAATAGGACACCAGAACGTCTTTTGGATTTCTATATATATACACCATTTTCATGCGACTCTCTGTAATCGGCTTAGGAACATATTTGGGATGGAGGTGTGTCGCAAAGAGGCGTGGCCGATGTCTGTCGGCGTGACTCTTGCAAGGAAACCTCTCGATCAGCGCTCCTTCTGTTTGTTTATCTATCGGTGTTCTTTTTAGTAATCCTACAATATCAATTGCCCAGTGTGTACCTACAAGAAGAGTGTACAGTTGAGTAATGTTACAACAAAACATACAAGAATTAGCATCTCGGTTGTCTATACGCTCACTGAAGTACATGTATTTGTTAATTTGAATTGTATAGTGTATATCATTTGTACCCATTACAATTTTGTCTAAGCTCATGTATGCCTTGTGAACTTAAAACGTAAAGGTAACGAACAGTGATCGATCTCATAATTCCTACGGGCCCCTGGATACACCAGAGGTGGGATCAGGTGCCTAGAATGAGTAAGCATTCCCTGCTAACCAGTCACACCCGCCGTGAGCCCTATATCTCGATCAGGTAAACTGTTGTGATCCGTAGCCAAAATCAGTGGTCAAAAGCAGTGTGTAAAAGAATATTTACCCGATTTTGGAAACGAAATAACGCATACGTCATCATCGTAGCATTCAAGAGACTTGTACTCGTCCAAGTGTTGACGGATATCTTTGTTCAAAACAGGAATACCATCCAACAGGTAAGCTGTAAACCCTATCCCATCACTGTCCCGCAACTCCACTTTCTCCATGGGGGCACTCATACTGATTAAAGGAGCTCTGGGAAGACTTCTGTATGAAGAAAAACCAAAGAAAATGTACCTTTTATTGAAGAATGTGTATAAGAGCGTAAGGGAGAGTGAAAGAGGGGGATGCTTTTACATCTCAAATAGACCTGTGTTGACTTCCTTGTTCAGCCTCCTCTCTCTGTTTTGATATCCGACGGTGATCATTTTAGTCAATGATTAACTCTGCTCTATTTATACCATTACATATTTGGGGCTCTTATTTGTTTGTAAAGAGACTGATTATTTAAATATTGGCGGTTGGGAGAATACACTTGTTCCTGCTCTTCCAGAACACCAAACACCTAACACCTGTCTCTTGATTCGCAGACGTATGTATTCGTCTCTTAGTTACCGGAATTTTAATTGTCTCTGCTGTTTCTCGAAGCATATTGCTGGGTATTGGATATTCTATGAAGCATGTCGTTGTAATTTTTTCTCATAAAATCAAGGACAACGCCATTCACTGACGAGAAAATTAACGATCTAATTAGTGCTTAAGGTGTGCAGGAATAAATTGTGATACATGTATTACCTATTTTAATATCAAGAAGCCTCCCTTGCCACAGTTGATTCTTACCTTTGGACAATATCTATATCTTGTTCGTCTGATTATACTTCATATTTTTAAAAAATGCGAGGAACTGAAATCCGCGGAATGTAAGCGCACACACTCGCGGATTTTGTGTTCCGGCTTTTATCATTTCCTCTGACAGTTTTGTTCTCGATAAAACATTAATACTCGATAATTGAATTGTATGACAAAATCATATCATTAGTAAACTGTACGAATATAAGGCATAATTATATTGTTAGGTAACGTGTTAGAGATGGAGTAGATAACACCACTGAAGCAATGGAGTGTAACGTAACGTACGTGTGAAAGGATACGTTGGTTAACAATATTGTGAGGATATATTGATTATCAATATTGTAAGGATATACTGGTTATCAATATTGTGAGGGTTATCATTATTGTAAGGATATATTGGTAAACAATTTTGTGAGGATATATTAATGATATTGTAAAGATATATTGGTAAACAATATATTGTAAGGATATATTAGTTAATGATATTGTAAGGATATATTGTTTAAAATATTGTGAGGATAAATGTGCTAATGATGTTGTAATGATATATTGGTTTACAATATTGTAAGAGTATATTGGTTATCAATATTGTAAGGATATATTGATTATCAATACCATAAGGATGTAGTATGTAGCAGGGTTGTAGTGATGCTAGGTAAGATATAATAATATATAATGTAGTAAGATATAACAACATTTTTGAGATATAATAGATACAACATAGAAATGAAATGGTTAACAAGATTAATAGGATGCGTAGGTTACATCATTTTAAAGTTGTATGGAGATAATGTATTACTACATTGTAGGAATGTAGTAGATAGTAACATTATTAGGATTTAGGATGTATTGGATAGTAACAGTGAAGAATATCACAAGATTTCACTTTAAGTTCAGTTATTTTATTCTACGCTTAATCTGTGTTTACTTCTTTTTATGAAAAGGTAAAGGTAGCGAAAAGTGATCGATCTCATGACTCCTATAAAGAATGCAAAATACGGAGTTTGGCAAACACGGACCCCTGGATACACTAGAGGTGGGATAAGGTGCCTAGGAGGAGTAAGCGTCCCCTGTTGACCGGTCACATCCACCTTGAGCCCCTTTATCTAGATTAGGTAAACGGGGAAATCTATAGTAAAAATCAGTGCCTAACAACCGTTATAAAACATGTCAGACAGCATTCAATGACCGGTTGTATCGGCAAATCAGGTCATTGTACCGATCGTAGAATTTACCAAAATCTTACTTTAACCTAGACTGTTGGAACACTTGTAATATCAACTTGTTCGTCAGTAGCTGACCTCGATTTAAAAACTGGTCATACGCTGAACAAGCTCTTGCATATCGAATCAGTTGAGATACATGAACACCATATGCAGGTGATAATGGAATATTGCTACATAAATATGGGAAGTTGACGATGGTTAAACTAAAGTCATCCCGTTTATCATAAAGTTAAGTCGTCAGTTGATCAATTTTATTCTATATTACTTGTTTCGATTTGTTCTATTTCTCTTAACTCCGAGTGTCATTGATTATAGATAAAGATGATACAACTACCCCGATATAACCTGTGAAATTTAGGTCACATAGACCGATATTACGGACAGGTAAATAATCCATTAGCAGTCACCAGGAATAAATGTTATGCCTGCCCACATCTGCACGAAAGAAAGGGAACAAAACATTTTATGACTGGTGTGGTAATAACAACTGGTAAATTGTAATAAAAAGTATGGACAAATACAATTGCTAGCAAAATTATGATGTTTAGTTGTACATAAGATAACTCTGGCGTTCCCTAGGGAAAGGCAGCTGGCACGCGCTATGACGTCACATATAGAAATTTAATGGCTGAACGTTATACCAAGTTCTGTGTGTACATACATTCTAGTCGTGGAAGTGTGGGAGAAAAGAATCAAACATGGATGTGTTGAGTGGAAAAGGAAATCTAAACCCTCGTGGTAAGAATCTGAAAGTCCAATCCTCGGGAAAACCTCGGATTGGACAAACAGATTCTTACCACTCGCGTTAAGATTTCCCTGTCCACTCATCACACTCATGTAAGATTCTATTAATCCGTCAAATGTCATAAAAGGTCTAATTAAAATTATTTTCGTTAGTGTCGTCTATTCGAACATTCTCTCATTTTGATCGGTCACGTGACACGCATTCTTACATATCATGCACCTTGCATTAACTGACCACTCTAGCCTGCTCACCTGGAAGTTTTACATGTTTATTTACGGTGTACATATTGTGTTTTGCAAAGGTATCAAAACATACATTTTGAGTGTAAAATGTGCCCACCCTCCCACCCTTCCCGACTTACTTGGTATTATCTTATTATAAAAAGAGTTTATTCAACCTGAGTTTTGATAGATGTGTGCGATTTGCCACTGCGATCGGAGAAACGGTTAAATCGAAATTAACAGGGTGCGTAGGCTCCCTCCAGACCCCTTTTCAGGATATTCAGGATTTGCAATGATTATTCATATTGAATAAGCAAATATTCCGGATTTGAAAACTAAAATAAGATATGAATAAAAACAAAATTCATGACTTTCTCATCGAACATTGACGTTTCCGTTGGATATTTGTGACAGATGTGTTACCTGGAAGGGATGGTAACTTCCACAAACCAGGTCATATCGCTGTAGATGTGCAACTATTTTTTATGTTGGGAGTTTTACTTAAGGAGAAAAACGTCACCAGACTTTTTACAGTGTCTGATAAACGCGTCGAAACTGCCTGCTAGAAAAAAAAATGCCACTGAATGTGAAATTTTTTATGACTAAAATTCAGACAACATTCTGACAGTCAGAATGTGTACCTGCTCTCGATTAATCCAACAGCATAAGCATTTAGTTACAAAAAGAGGGAGATAGAACAACTTCATTTGCGGGTATAGCTTTATCAATCAAAGAATGTTGTATTTTACCTGAGGCCTAAGGTAAAAAGAATTTTCAATGGGTTAACAATACGATTCAAACTACATTGAATAACTTTTCAAAAGAATATTCCAGGACCAATGCTTATTTGTCGATGCATCTCTAGTCATCGATTAAAGACAATAAAATTTACAGACTTTCGACAAGAAAAGTGTAAGGCTATTTGACACGGTTAAGACGCCTCAATACTTGTCAGAAAGGAAATCATCTTATATGATTTTCCTCCAAAATATTATTATATATTCCTGGACGAAAAGGGGACTTATTTTGTTTAACCAGACTTAACGCGTATCGATAAAAGATCACTTCAAGCGTTCAGGATTATATCCCTTTTAGAGTGGGCCTTGCGTAAAGAACAAACTACATACTCGACAAAGAATCAATAAAAATCATGGGGCTGTGTGTCAAAGTAGGCATTCGTTTGTTTCAATATCTACACTGCTTAGTGGCCATTATAGCCGAGCATTGAGACGAACTACTCACTGCCATTCGATATGGTTCCCATATGTGTAAAATACTTGTGAATTGGACATTAAACGGTAAAACAACAAAACATTAAAAAAAAGATAAATAAAAGGACTATGTATACTACTTACCTGAAAAATATCGAGTGTGCAGAAGTGTGATAACTTGTTCCAAATTTATCTCGCCGCGTCCTATAAGTTCACTCCTGACCTTATTTCAGTAAATTATGTTTTGTGTCAGTAGTTTTAAATAATACGTGTGGTTTGATAAAGCGTTATCATTCATTTCAAGATTTCAGCTGGGATTAAAATAGAGAAAAGTTTGATCAGAACAAAAAATGCAATATGCTATCCCTAATGATGCCCTCTTGTATTGTTAATGACTGCAATTTGTCTGAACTGGGTATAACCAAGACATTTAAATGTATATTGTATTAGTTTGTACAGTACCACATCATCTGCTTTATTCAAAGGGGCATCCAAGGCAGAATGGAATCATTATACAATGTAGAACATTGCACTTCAAACCACTCAGTCTCTCACCTCTTATCAGCGCGGGTTCGAGCCTCTCTGTAACCTAAGTAGATTATTTGAGAGAGTTTGCCAGTTTACTTGTGGAGGGCCTGTGGTCTCTTCCTAGGACATAAGTAACCGGATTCTCTCCTCCGTCAATGAACAAAAAATATGACCGCAACCATATGACTGAAAGATTGTAGTGTGTCAAAAGGAAACAAAAATAACCAAATGTTTAAAACACACTTACCTGAACCCTTCGAGCTATTTATATCTATCTACCTTAGTCACAAGTTTACACGATAACATCTACCTGGTATTGATATATCTTTTTAATTTCCCCTGTCATATGATCGAAATTATCAGCGTATTTTCAGAGGTATGAACTCTGATGACGCAATAATTCATAACAGACGGTAAGTGTTTTTAAATACAGGTAACGTTTGGACTGAGACTTAAGAAGAAAATACTCTATCATTGTGATATTCATCATATTTGTAGGTGTCCATCTAATTATCCTGAGGACTTACACCATGGTTTACTATACTGTTCTATACCCCCATACCTTCAACATTTGATTCACATGTTGAAATTTACAAAATCCTGGTTCCAATTGGAAATAATTTGCATTGTTAGCTATTGATGGATTTTTCGTGTCCTTCATCCAATAAGATAAAACTCGACATTTTGTGTATGAATTTATGTCTGTACACCGGAGAGCTTTTCACTGATTCTTGGCCTCAGTTCGGAAATATAAACCTTCATTTGGGTTCCGTAAACGATGACCATTATTCAGGCGAATGACCAGTGATATACAGGCGATTGACCATTACT
>JACSZP010003823.1:2869-15950 GCA_016161895.1 Pinna nobilis | reverse complement strand
GATGGTAATGGGGTGTTATGCCATTTGGTGCATAGTGGTAAGGGGTGAGATGGTAATGGGGTGTCATGCCACTTGGTGTATAGATTAGTGGCAAGGGGTGAGATGGTAATCATAAAATGGGTTGATGTGTCACGCATCCCATCATCCTAATGTACCATGACCATATTGGTATAGCCCCCCCCCCCCAAAAATCTTTTTTTTTTATTTCCCCGTAAATTAAATAGGGACTCCAATTTTTATATAAGAATTTGATTTTTTGAGTATCAAATGCATATCTCCCTGCAAAAACATTAAGTTTTCATTATTTCTTTGTTAGACTTAGATTCCCCAAGCATAAAGATGGAGTTGGAAAACTTTTCCCATGGAAATGTTTCAAGGTTAACAACTCTGATCTTGAATTCATTTCACTTGAATCAACAGTGTTTGATTTTACTTCGTTTCATAATTTCTCATTATTGACAATAATACATTTTCACGCAAGATTAAAAGTTTCGCCGCTCCAGTCAAACTCAAGGTTCAAAGGGTCATTTATAGTTGATTTCCGTCAGCCTTGCTTAAGTCTTAACCATGCCACGAATGAAAATTTTAGGTTGTAACTCTACGTGTATTCGAGAATGCGATTCAGATATTGACCTGCTTTTGTTCCTCGGTTAACCCAAATAGAGAATCGTTCACTGGAAAGTGTGAACTGCACCGTGCTTGCCGCAGTAAACTTGGTCTCCTCACTAATATTGACAACGAACTCGAAACCTTTCGTAACACGGCCATCTTGTAGTTTGTTGTGGAACTCTTTTGTAAAGGAGTCGAAATAGGCGGTGCATTGTAACATTCAAAGTCGGAATCGGAGTTGGACGCGATGACAAAAGTCATATTTCGGATGAATATTTTATTGGATTTTATTATTATCTTAGTCGTTTTTAAGATTGAATATTTAATTTTTTTTCTTTCAGTTTTATAGTTTGAGATAAAATTCTCTCTGGAGATATATTGTTTCGAGGTCATAATAAATTAGTCCTCAGTATCTGAAATGCGAGCTCAGACAGAGATTCATACATGTCAGAGACGTAGTTTTATACGTCTCTGATACATGTAAACACAATGACCAGTGTAGTTTCACATTGTGAGTCTTTACAGTAAGATAAATGATGGATAAACACGCTTCAGTCTTGCGACGAGCTGTGGGTATGCACATATAAATGTCAGGGCCGGCGGAACCAGGGGGCTAGGGGGGGCTTTAGCCCCCCCAATAATTTTGACTTCCTGTGTTATATTCAAACATGTGTTATATACGTCTCTGTTATATTGTAGGTCAGCCCCCTCCCCCCAAAGTCAAATTGCTTCCGCCGGTCCTGAATGTGCATATTATCGCAGGTCGCCGGTCTTTTTTTAGCGAGCTTATTCGACAGGTGCTTGTGGACAGGATTTTTTCCCTCATTATTATGTCAGCAATGAACAGCTCATCGAAAATTTAAGTGAAATTCTTTGAAAAAAAAACTCCTTACACTATATCCTAGATTTACAGAGTTACCCTTCACCGGTATAGTTGTAAAACTACAATGTACAGTACATTCTGATTGCATAACTACATGTACGTACAGTGGAACCTCGCTTAAAGGCCATCTCACTTAAGATACCACTACCCAATAAAAACCATATAATTCAGTCCTTTTATCATTGTTAAAGCCTATTTCGACCCTACTTAGGAGACCACCTCACTATGATCGGACCAATTTTAACCAGTCACTTGGATGGTCTTGATAGCGAGGTTCAACTGTACATGTATATATAACGGGTCGTGTACGTATATATAAGCTGTTAGAGCTACATTGCATTATCTACACACTGCAAGGGTGTATCTGAGTGTGCGGTAAGTGTTACACTACAGTTTTGATTTTCCAGCCGTATCTATTTATTTTGTGGCTCTGCAATGAGGTGACTTCTGTATCAAATGTTTGAACAGAAGCAGCGGCTAACAACCTCAATATTATATTTGCATCCGAAGTTAAAAAACTTAATTTTGATTTATTTCAATGTAGATAAATAAAATGACCATTGACACTTCCATTTTTTGAAATGTTAAATGGATATGAGAGTTGGGCGAGAATCAATATTATTTTTAATTATTTAACAAATACCGAAAGGCCGAGGAACATGATGGTACTGATCGTTCTGTTGGCTCTGATGATGCCGACGAGACCGATATGGATGTTGATGATGTTTTCTGCTTCTGCTGATTGATGATGGTCGTGCTCGGATGCAGGATTTTTCCCAGGGGGAGGGGGTATTTATCCAGCTTGTGGTAAGGAAAAACCGTGTTATAATGAGAATGTAAGTATAATTGCAGAAGGGTGTACGTGTTCGCACCTTGAACCCCCTCCCCCTGTAGATCCGTGCATCATGATGTTGACTGCAGGAATGATGATTTCGATATGATGCTGATAGTTTTTGGAACTGCTGATCATGTTAATGACTGCTTGTGACGAAGAATTTTGATTTAATACAAAGACCATGCTCTATTTCAGCTTTCTGTATGTTTCTCTTAGATATAATAACCGGTTTCTTTCCTTGCCCTTTTCTCTCCTCTCTTTTTTCACGCTTGGGCTGCGATAAACAACGTACGTATCAGCCTCCTTGAGCTCAAATGGCTGAAAGTCGGATTTCGGATACGAACGGCAAAATTAAACTCTTCGACAGTATTAGTCTGCAATGGCAATGATGTGTTTTGGCATTTTACCTGTCAGATAATAAATACTCGAGCTCATTAGAGTAGGTCAGAAAAAGCATGGAACAAGAGGTTTTGGATTTTGCTAGTTGTTTAAAACAAGGCGATTGAAATTTCATCATAACAAACGGGTCTCCCTAAAAATAAGGAGACATGCGCGGATTTAGGAGAAGGGGGATGTCACTGGGGTCCGGACCCACCCTGGAAAATATAATTATACGACCATTGGTCAGTTTTACTTAGATTCTCATTTTAACACGATTGAGTTTTTCCTTACAACAAATTGTACCCCCCCCCATCAAAATAAATCCGATGGATCCGAGCGTGGAAAACTCCCTATTTTTTACGTGAAATTTTGATACTTTCTTATGAAAAAAAACGCATGTCTCCCCCATGAAAAAAATAATCTGTCCTATTAACTCTAAGTAAAATTTAGAGTCCCCCATTACATTGAAAAAATATCCCAAATATGTTTTTTTTTAAGGTTGGCAAGATCTGGTTCTAGGTCTACATGTTATTTGTTGTGCGAGACAAAACCATAATTCGAATGAACATTTATTTTCTAAAATCTTTTGGGGATTTAAATTTAATTTCCATTTCATTTTATAATTTAATTTGTAATTTTGTGCATTTTGATCTGAAATGCGCAATCTCAACTGAGATGTCACGGTATGAAAATATTTCGTAAATTCAAATACAAGACAAATACTCCATCAAATTATCCTTGAATATTTTTATGCTACAAAAAAGTATGATGTACAAATATTTGAGAAAACTATTGAAAATAAAACGAAACCTACATGTATAATACACATGTTCAAACCCGACTCCCGAGTACTTGGTTTGGGGTAGGCATAAATGCCCGTTCGACACACATAAATACATACGATTGCGAGATACGTCTTTACAATCATTTAAATTTTTTTGCTCATTTGATGATCTTCAAAATTTAACAAAACTTTTCAAGATTACCACAAATGTCAACCGAGTCGAAATATGCGATTTATTTCATCCATGCTCCTAATATGATTTGTATAGCTGGCATCATAGATAGAAATAATAAATGGTCAAAACCGTAACGGTACCAGTCCGTTTTTTAATAAACCCTGTTTATTGTTTACATTTTGTCTGTTTGAAGTTATAAATAAATCAACGAAGATACATTATTGTGATAAGTTAGCCTTAATGCAGTTCTTGAAATTATTTGATTCTGAGGGTGTCAAGAGTTGGGTTGGCGTTAAGATCTTTATTTTGTGTTTTGATTGTAATTTCGGTTATTAGACCTCGCTAGACAAACCGAAAGCGGATGTAGTCGGAAACGAAAGATCTCGAGACATATTTTCTTAGAACTACTGTACAGTGGCCTGAGTGGGGTCTAGTAGATCTAGATCTTTTCATGTTTTGTACTAAAGTCGATTTTGGAGGATGGCTTTAGCCGAGAAGAAATAATTAATTCGAATGTAAGTGAAAATATTATGACGATCAAACTTATCAGTCTTATATTGAACTAAAGTTTAGGCCTGGTCTATGCCTATGCCTATGGGCAGTATGGCTATGCATGTTGAACTTGATGTTTTGACTCCTTCACGAAAGGGCGCCGAACGAAAGTTGATTTAGGAAAATCAAAATGTCCTAAATGTTGTGTACTCAGCCCCAGAATCAAGCTCACTGACTAGAATGTTCATTGTGAGCTTATTGTCCTAATTGTTGTGTACTCAGCTCCCAGAATTTATCTTACTCAAGTTACTGACCCGAGTGTTCATTGTGACCCTATTGTCCTAATTGTTGTGTACTCAGCCCCCAGAATCAAGCTCACTGACTAGAATGTTCATTGTGAGCTTAATATTGTCCTTATTGTTGTGTACTCAGCCCCCAGAATCAAGCTCACTGACTAGAATCTTCATTGTGAGCTTAATATTGTCCTAATTGTTGTGTTCTCTGCTCCTGGAATAACTGTCACCCACCTGGGTCCAGATGTTCATCAGCTGGTTAAATTTTAACCCTTGGTTTGATATACATGTATCTAAGGACTAAATTATATTGCTATAATAAATATTATATTATCATTAGTTTAGAAAATCTGTGGTATTTTAGAATATTTACCAATTAACCCATAGGCTCAGTTGCTATATTTCTACAAGGCTGATATGTAGTTATAATATATTTAAACCCCAGTTACATTTACCCATCAGTTAAACAACTCGACCTAGAATGGTATTTTGACCTTGTTGTCCTTATCACTGTGTACTCAGCGCAGATAATTACTGTAATCTTGCTCTTTGTTCACACCCAGATTTAAAGTTTTTGAGTTAAAATATAGCCAAATAGGATTTGTTATATAGAGCTATATGAATTTTAGGAAGCAAAACTATCATAAACTGAAGAAGCCAAGGAAGAGTTGTCAGATTCCCCCTGTATTTCACCATTGTATTTCCATAGGTATAATTTACCCAGATTGTCATAAATAATCAGTAGTATCATTTGAGAACAAAGATACGCATAAAACATTTTATTTTCTTTTAATAGAATTTTAACAATTTGCAGAAATTACACTGTGTGTTGTGAACCAGGTGTGTGCGCATGACATCAGAGATCAGACCTAATCCTTCTAAGGTTCATGGAATTCCATCTTTTATTGTTGATTTCACCAGATTAGCTACATTGTATCTACAGACAATAAAAGCCATACGTTTATTTACTTCTCTTGTGTTTTTTGAGTGCTTTCCTCATGTCTTATTTAATTACTCTTAAAAAGTTTAAGTTTAAACTTTATTTATTTTACAACGCTTAATCAGGGATTTACCAGACTCGCAAAATGCGAGTATATGACTCTCAAAAAGTTGTTTGTACCCCCAAAGTTTTTTAATGTGCATCCATTTGGACGCATAACATGAAAAAAAAAGCTTTTTCCTATTCCACTCTCATCTCCATATGATTTACGCTAACAAAGTTGAACTTAAAGACAACAAATAGTTCATGTACATATATTTCATTATTTCATACCTTGTATAGATAACTCATTTGTTTTATTCATACATTAAATTTACAATATATTATAATTTGTGGACCCTTAAATTTATCGATTGGACCCTTAAAAAAAACCTGTATGGAGTCCAAGGGACCCCTAGAATTAGGATACCAGGTAAACCCCTGGCTTAATATACAAGTTATGTCAACTTGCAATAATATCTCTCGTTGACCCTGATGTTGGTGTGTGGGGTCCTTGCTGTGAGAGGGAACTGGCATACCTGGAGAAAACCCAGGTATCTGAGCTGGCTACCCATATGTCATGTCACCTATAGGCAGATCCATGGATCGAACCCAGGTCATATTGATGGACAAGCGAGTGCGCTAACCACTTCGCTACCCGGACACAATAGTCTTATAACTCTTATTCTACATCCATGAAGTTTTTTTTCTGCCATATTTATAGGCTATACATGTATTTGGCTATGTTCCCATGGCAAATTATGTCTTTTTCCTAATTTAATTTTCAAGCTTAAGTATTTTGAAGATGAAAATAAAATTCGGTCATTGTGTGGCTAAACAGAAAAAAATTAGCTTTCTAGAAGATTGCTATTGAAATTGCCGTCATATTAAACTAAGTGTTAAATAACAGCCTATTCTGGTATTTAAATGTAGTGCAGAATTAATGGTAACATTGAATTGTATTCTGCATGTTTACATACATTGTATGTTCATTGTCCATCAGAGTGATAGAGGACCTGTGGAAAACAAATGTATAAAAATGTAATTGATGTAATTTAAGGCGAAGAATGTATTTCGTTGTCAGTTTTCCACATTGGTCCAACATCATTTGTTTTTCCATTACAAATAATTTATACATTCACAATTTGTATTCCATCAGGTATGACACCATCATCTGTTAGAAGAGACTATGGCAGAAAAACCAGAAATGGAGTCGGAGATTAAGGCAGAAAATCCAGAAATAGAGGTACCTCATGTACCAAGAACTGGTGAAGAAGATGGACAAAAACATGGAGAAGAATTGGCAGACAGATTGTCTAGTCAAAAGATGACAGAGTGCAAGGATATAGAAAAGACAAGCACAGATGGTAGTGAGGAAATGCTAGACAATGATGAAAGGACAAATACATGTAAATATAAGGAAACTGATAATATAAAAGAAGGGTTTTCTAAACAGGTAACTGTAGATCCAACAGAAAATTATATAAACTCAGGGTGTCTAGAAGATGATAAACAAGTGGCTTCTGGATGGACTGACACTCACACAGAAAACAAGAAACACTCTGATAGTGCCCTAAAAGGAAATGGGAAGTCTGTAGAAGAAACAAATGAAGAGAAGAAAGAAGCAAATTATCAAGACTTGAAAGATGATAGAATTGAAGAGGAAAAAGAAACGAATGATGGAGGCTTGAAAGATGATAGAATTGAAGAGGAAAAAGAAACAAGTTATCGAGGCTTGAAAGATGATAGAATTGAAGAGGAAAAAGAAACGAATGATGGAGGCTTGAAAGATGATAGAATTGAAGAGGTAAAAGAAACAAATGATGGAGGCTTGAAAGATGATAGAATTGAAGAGGAAAAAGAAATGAATGATGGAGGCTTGAAAGATGATAGAATTGAAGAGGTAAAAGAAACAAATGATGGAGGCTTGAAAGATGATAGAATTGAAGAGGTAAAAGAAACAAATGATGGAGGCTTGAAAGATGATAGAATTGAAGAGGAAAAAGAAATGAATGATGGAGGCTTGAAAGATGATAGAATTGAAGAGGAAAAAGGAACAAGTGATGAAGACTTGAAGGATGATAGAACTGAAGAGGAAAATAATACAAGTAATGGGGGCTTGAAAGGTGCTTCAATGTTCGACTGTGAACAAGAAAAGGTCACAGGCAAAAATGCAGTTTCAAAGAAAAAAGATAGACCTAAACCTGGTATTCAGCGTTCTTATGATCCTACTGGAGAAGGCGCAAGAAATGAGAAGAAACAGAAAAAGAAAAGCGAAACAAAATCAGAGGAGACAGAAAATACCAAGGAGTGCCAATGGAGGAAGAAGACAGATTTTCATTTCTTTTGGAGAAGTACATCTAAATTCAGTCAGTGGTACAAAAGTCCTTTTACAATCGATAAACTAGAATACAACTGTGCTGAACAGTACATGATGCATCAGAAAGCATGTGAGTAACTCTATGTAATCCAATAATCAGCAAAATAAGAAAGACTGAATGTATCTCCAAAGTAGTGGAGGTGCTGGGGACTGCTCAGTTTCCATCTACATATATGTTGTTTGTGAAGGTCAGATTTCAAAAGTCAAGGTCAAATATTATATAACGACAGTAGGCTATTTGGACATTTTTTTCATTCCAACTACATGTACATATATAGGGAACATGGTTTGTCAGGCTAACTCCTTCATGCAGTTTAAGAAGTCTAGTCCCATTCTTTAAATCTGTTAGTGTTCATAACTGAAAAAAATGAAGCCCCCAATTGGGAACCCTCTTTTACACCACTTTCAATACATTTTCTTAAATCATAGAGCATGTTTAGCCAGTGGTAGCCCATGTTACTTTGACTTTTCATGATGGATTATAGCCCGTTTCAAAATGCAGTGATAGTAGATCTGATAAATACAATGTCAGTCTCTGTACAGGACTGCCTAGAAATTCCCTCCATAGCCACATCTTTCTTTTCTCAGCAACAACTTTGTCAGTTGAAGCCAAAATTAGTGTAAAATATGCAACGAGTGCCCTTTTTCAATACCCTTTTGTTGAAAAATGAAATTAATATTTTCCCAATATTATCTGTACTTTAACTTTATAATCCTACAAATTTTCTTACAAAAACTGGTAAATGGTTTGTAGTTGCTGCCTCTGGAATTGTATAGTATGGAGCATACTGTCCTGTAGCTTGATCTCATTGATTTTCCTTTATCTTTGTTGATTTCAGCTATCATTTACTGGTTTTACTTTATTACAAGCCATGCATTTTTTAACATTTTTAGAAGTACAGTGGAACCTCGCCTAAAGACCACCTCACCTAGGAGACCACCTCACTATTAAGACCATCAACATTCAGTCTGTTTATCATTATTTTGGGTTACTTCAACCTGACTTATCAGACCAATTTTAGCCAGTCACTTGCGTGGTCTAAATAGTGAGGTTCCACTGTACATTCAGCGTGAATTTTTCTAGACATTGTTTTTCTTTTGAAATTGTTTTTCGTAGCTTTGTAGAATAATTTATTGTTTAGCCAAGTCAACATTTTCTTTTAGAACAAGTGTTTAAATTACTTAAATGATTAATGTTTAATGTTATTTAACTTTTGAAGGTTTTTTACTACTTGCTATATGTTTGTACAGTGCTTATGGGCGACCAAGAAACAGCAGACATTATAATGGCTCTGGATGAACCAAGAGAGCAAAAAGAAGCAGGGAGAAGTGTCCAATATTGGGATCAGGACAAATGGGATGAGAATTGCATGTCTATTGTAAAACAGGGAAATATTGCCAAAGTAAGTACATGTACATATACAGCCAAAAGAAGTAAGGAATTATATTTAAGTACTATCCATGCTGTGTACCTGCCGTCTACCTTACGCAAGACGTAGTATTATCACATATATTTAACTAATGTTCAACGTGTCTTAAAATCCATTACAAATTAAAAAGTATAATCTTATGTTCTTTTTAGAGTTGGAGGTCCGCCATGGCACATTGGTTCACATGTTTGCCTTCTGATCCTGAGGTTGTGGGTTTGAATTTGGGCCACAATACGGTTGATTTTCTTTGTCTTTCGGATGAAACAGTAAAATACTTAAGTCCTGTGTCGTAGCATGTAAAGGAACCCTCACTGCTCAATGGCCATAAGTGCCAAGCATAGGCCAAATTTGCCACACTTCATTGGCATTGGTAAAGTTTTCACATTCGAGAATAATTCTTGAGTGGGACATTAAACTACTGTGCAAGCAACGAAACAACTTTGCAGTGTTTAGACAGTAGACTCTGTCTAAACCGGTCATCAATGGGACCGGAAAATTTGTCCTGTTTAGACAAAATCCGGATTGTACAGAACTCAACATTTCACCATTGATTTCTATTGCTTTTGCTGGAAATGTTAATGTCTAGCTAAACATTCGCATCTCTCATTATTATAACTGAAATTTGAATGCGCTGATGAATGTTGAATGTCTAGCTAAACATTCGCATTTCTCATTATTATAACTGAAATTTGAATGTGCTGCTGAATGTTGAATGTCTAGCTAGACATTCGAATTTCTCAATATTATGATGAATGTCGATTGTCGATTGGCGATTGCGCTGCCAACTTCACACACATCGAGAATGGACAGATATTTAATGCATTAATTGTAAAGCAAACAAAATCAAAACACGTCAGGTTTTCAGAATAGACAGAATCCGTATTATACAGAGTTCACATACTAATAATTAAGAAGGAACATGCTGGGACCAAAAGATTCCGCCGGTATTGACAAGACTCCGGATTCAACAAAGGCCGGATTATACAAATTCCACTGTATTAAACAGAATATACTTGTATTTATCAGTCCTTTTGTTGGTCTTAAGCAGATATTTTACTTTGGATGCCACATTTACTTGTCTGACCTCTCCCAAATTCGCTGCATAAGATCCAGCAGTATACTACATCATATGCTTACACTTATAATTAATAAAAGGAATGTAAAAGAAAGATTCTAATAGGTAATATCAAACATATACTCAGTAGTTAATTTAAGGTTTCTATTGTCTAAAGGGAATGTCTAAAACTATTTGAAAAAACGTTAATTTTGAATCAAACCTTAATCTAACAAGAGTACATTTCATTAAGACCCGTGAAGGATGCACTTCATTTAGACCTCTGTAGTATGCATTTTATTTAGACCTCTGTAGGATGTACTTCATTGTGACCTCTGTAGGATGTATTTCTTTAGACCTCTGTAGGATGTACTTCAATTAGACCTCTGTAGGATGTACGTCAACTAGACCTCTGTAGGATATACTTCAATTAGACCTATGTAGGATGTGCTTCAATTAGATCTCTGTAGGATGTACTTCTTTAGAACTCTGTAGGATGTACTTCAATTAGACCTCTGTATGATGTACTTCAATTCGACCTCTGTAGGATGTACTTCAATTAGACCACTGTAGGATGTACTTCAATTAGACCTCTGTAGGATGTACTTCAATTAGACCTCTGTAGGATGTACTTCAATTAGACCTCCGTAGGATGTACTTCTTTAGACCTCTGAGTTCACTCAGGTGACCTATTGTGATCCGTTCCCGTCCGTCATGCGTAAACTTTTTACATTTTTTACTTCTTCTCAGAAATTCTTTGCCAGGGGTCAACATTGGGTGATGTAGACTCAAGTTTGTTCAAACTATCCCCCTGGGTCCAAAACTGACCCTGCCTTGGGGCAAACAAAAAAAAAATCCAAATTTTGCAACTAAAAAAAATCTTTTTCTCTGAAAGTACCATGCTAAATCTGCTGATTTCTGGTATATACATGTAGTATCCTTATGGGGTGTAGATTCAAGTTTGTTCAAGAGAAGGCCCTTTTTAGCCCCGCCCTGGGGTTAAACATTCCCCATAGGGTTACTACAGGATTTCACATTTTAGGCTTCTTCTCAGGAACCAGTGGGACAATTTCAAGCAAATTCATCACTCAGGTGACCGTTGGGCCTCTTGTTAGTATAACATCTCAGTAATACCAATCTGTAATTCTTTTGCACCGGAATTTGTACGACTATACCATCTCATAAGAAGAATAGGCAATAAAGAAACTTCTGTATGCTCATGGTTCTTTTGACAACTACAGGCCTTCTACCATGTTTAGTTTGACATATATTGCTTCACTTTTTCTTAATTCTTTAAAGATACATTTGGACTAATTTTTCATCTTCACAGAATTAAAAAATTGAAATATCACATTTGCACCAGCATATAATTAGAGAATGTAGCTGATAAAATACAAAAAAATGTGCACGTAATATATAGATATGCTTTATAAAAAAATGAAAAATACACGTTTACAGGTTGTATTAATTTCCCACCATTTTATCTGACATGGTGAATGCCTAAAAGTAAGGCGAATTACGCAGACAAAACTTGTCCAGCACAGACATTTAAACGTTGATTTGACGATTTTCAATGTGTAAATCGCTTAATTATATCCATTTGTACACGATTCCGTCGTTATCTCATACGACAAATTTTTGCTAAATGAGTCCAAGTATACCTTAGGTGTGGTACTTGAACATATGTCCATACATGTATGTACAGTATTTTAGATGGAGAGCTCACTGTTTATTTGTACTTGTAACTTGAACTGATCACTTTTCTGTTTTCTGAGAAATATAAATATCCTTTGTTTAACATGGACATTCTTTTCTTCAGTTCACCCAAAATGACTATTTGAAAGAGATACTTTTCTCAACATACCCAAAGACTTTAGTAGAAGCAAGCCCTGTTGACAAAGTGTGGGGGATAGGATTATCAGAGCAGGATTCTCGAGCATGGGACAGGAAAACATGGAAAGGAGAAAATCGTCTGGGACAAATCTTGACAGAAGTTCGAGATGAACTCCTGGCAAGAAGAGGCTTTATTTCCCAACATCAGCAGTAAATGATCAGACAATCACTATTTCTATGTTATCTAAGAAAATTCTTTCTACATGTCCTATGTAATAATATAGGTTTTTTTTTTTATCTTTTATTCTGATCATACAGATACATACAGTGAAACTTCTGAAAACTGATCCTGGCTCGAACTGGGTAGATCTCAGATTAGCTTTCTCATAAAAGACTTTTCTTCTGAATTTTATATCTACCACTGTATTCATACATCAGCAGCTTCCTTATTATCTCTCAAAGAAGGGAGATCCTCCCTTCAAAATACTGAGCCTGTATGAGTTTTGTCTTTGCTTGTCTGTTTAACTGTATGAAACAATATGCTTAGTCCTATACACGCTGTCATAAAGAACGAGAGAAAGATTAATTGCCAGAAGCCATAAAAGGCAAATAACTAAAGCTGGAGTATCTTTTCCTATTGTTCAGTGGTATCAGAATTTCTATACATTTACAACCTGTTTTTTTGGAAGACATATTTTTAAGAACATTACCACACAAAAATTAGTCTGGTGTTCTGAATTTACAAGGATTGATTTGAGGAAATTATTCTTTATACTGTATGAACAAAGAAGAGAAAAATCCTGACTTTGTCAATATGACAGGTATTGGGAAGTGACCTGTTTCCCAAAGGATCAGTTTTTGGAAGTTGCTTTGTATATCAAAAATATTTTTTAATTAATATTCAAGAATCATATCTGATTTTATCATGATTTAGATACATGTGGTGTGATTAT
>JACSZP010003822.1:11565-25372 GCA_016161895.1 Pinna nobilis | reverse complement strand
TATAATGTACTTGGTATATGATAATTGTAAGTAGCTAAGTGTAATGTGTAATCTTAACTTTCCATTCAACATTGGTCAAATTCATTATTAGATTTCCTCTTTGAATCAAAATGCCAGACAAGTATACTACTTAGAGAATACACCAGTACAATTATATATGTTTCAGGTTTGGATAGGGTTGTGTATCTACTCCATGCACAACAAGTACTTGTAAACAAAGGTATAATTACCACTGGATCTTTCACTATTGCCATTAGTGATATGACATTTGTTCCACCTCTTAGATTTTCTAGGATTTTAATTTCTCTTTTGATCTTCTTCTTTTTCACTGGCTGTAAAAGAAAAAAGAAAAAAAATTGTTAATTACTTGCTCACTGACAATAAAAATATCAGTGCTTGCATCAGCATTATCACAGAAACATGTAATATGACTGATTAACTTTTATCTGGGGCAGGGCAGGCAAATTTTATCTACCACACAATGTCTGAATAGTGCATCAAATAGCAAGTCAAGGATTGTTAACATTCATTCTTAAAGATACACAGTCCTTCCCAGTCCCTTATAGCACGGAGGTACCACCACATTAATTCAATTTATCACAACGCTATCTACATTACCCCCACTCTATTTTTCTCTCCCACCACCCTATTCCATTTACATAATTAGTAATTATTGACAAAATTAGAGCAATTCAAAGGTTAATTTACATATAAGTGTTACTTATAATGCATCTCCATGGGCAACCAAACAATAAACTACTGTGTGGTGTAGTTTATACGGATGTTCTCCCCTTTAGGTTAACAATAACATGCACTAAAGTACCCCACACTATCCATCACTTCTGGAGGGAACACTGACACATAGATGCAACAAAACTAAAGAAGTATCAAGGGACACTCAAATTTACAAGTCCTACTGAATATGACAGGCTGGGAATGATAATTTTCAACTTTGAAAATAATTTGTAATCCCTAACAGGATGAGACAAGGTGAAAAGAAGGAGTCAACTTCCTGTTATCTGACACATCTGCTGCGTATGTCCTACAAAAACACTACCAGTTCACTCAAATGTTGATGTCGCTTGAAAATTCCATGTAAAATCAGAGAAAGTTGCTTGTCTGAAAGTCAGTAAGCAGTTTTTCCCTTCATTTTATTTGAACAGGCTTGAAAATGAACAGGCCAAGAAAAGGGGTATTGGGTTTCCCAGTAGAAAATCATTTTAAAACTTAAGATTTTAACCGACAAGAAAATCGTTTTGAAACAGTCAATTTGGCCGGTGGACAGTTTTTAGGGAAAACACAGACTGACAGAGTAAGTCTACAATATATGTGTAACCAAAACAATCTCAAAGACTGAAGTAAGCTTATTTTTCATCCAAATCTAAGATCACTACAAAACCAAAGTTCCCTGTCATTCGCATACATTATTTGCATACCAGTACAAACGTATCATGTACCAGTTTAATTTGCAGAACAAATAATGTGGATTTTTTTATCACATAATTATCTGTATTATTATACACATTTGACACGCTTGATTATCCACAACAGGAATATGATAATTTTAGTTATTAGTTCATGTGATTCATCATTATACAACTATAATATACAAAATCAAACAATACACATTGTCCACATTTCCTACAGTTTCAAAATTAAACAACAGTAAAGATTTAGAAAATGTAACAGGCCAAACTGAAGTGTTATATCAAAATGTGACATTTTCAAAAGCAGGGAGTGTTATTCGATGCCGATATGTAAACTCATTTTGCATATATCATAAAAACTGAAGAAAAAACTCAGCTGTCATATTAATCCTATAAACACCATTACATTTTCACTTAACACATGTGCACCTGATACTAGCATCCCTAACACTATCAATATATCACCATACTGGCATTTTCCAGCATCAAATATGATCATCATCCTATGAGAAAAACCATCCAAAGATTACTTTTTCAATAGAATCAAACATCATAGTTAAAGAATTGTTAGCATGCTGTAGTAATATCAGCCATCTTTGATGTTCATGAGCCAGTTTCTTGACACTTTGTACTTAGAACTTATTTGACAATGATCAATCAATATTTGGATTTTAAACAATAAATGGATTTAAATCCTATGCTGTCAGTAACTCAGTTTATCAAATATACTGCACAAGACAATGAAGTAGACACTAGTTTAATGGTATACATGTATGTTGTTACTGCTGTCTACTCAACAAACATTCACATTGTGGAAGTGGAGGAGGAAGTGCATGTTCAGGAAGTTTGTAAGTTTATTTTTGCTGTTTAGCATGCTGCATCCCACTCAAGAATATTTTGCTTAAATGGAGACCTCACAAATTGCTGATGAAAGATTCAAATAATTTACCTACATGTATGTGGGACACATGGGGAGTGAGAGTTCTACATAGTGCCAATTCCTACTGTGACACAAGGCTTTTTATTAAATAACAAATATGAACAGCTCTCAACTTTTGCTTCAAATGATGGGTGCTAGGGAAACCAGCAGTTGGTCCTTATTTCAGATACATGGGTTTATTCATTGTTGCAGTTCACATCTGATAATTTTGCCTTTGGTGCATGAGGTGAACGACATCCCCCCTTTCCCTTGACCAACAGGTGGATATATTACCTATATACTCTTATTTTCATTTTCTACTTTCTCTCCAAAAAACAACTAAGTGTAAGAAGCTTTATTGGTATTACACATCCAGGGTTTTTTTCACCTTTCTGGGAATGGGGCCGGGTCCCTTGCAGTTGGGAAAAATAGCGCAATTTTGGTACAATTTGGGAATTTTAAAAGAACATAAATTAAACACATACATGTGCTACATCAATATTTTATTTAGGCTTGTTGTTTATGATTTTATTTCTCTTGATGTCATGGCTTTAAATTGATTAATTACACAATAAATATCTTCATTGCTAACTTTTTTTTGAGAGGTTATTTTCAATTTTTTTCGAGTGAAACAAATTGGGAATTTTGAATCACTTTTTGGGAAAAAAGATACTATTTAGAGTTGGGAATGGGTCCTTATAACGGACCCAAATTGACAAGAAAAAAATCCCTGACATCTGATCTTATACTCCAATTCTGTGTGCCTCTGCAGATTTACCTCCTACTTAGATGATAGACATCCCTGATTATACACACGAAAACACATTTTATAAGACTTGGCATGGTGTTATGAAATTCATCAGGTATATCTTTACTTAATTTTCTTTCTTTATTTTCATGCATAAAATTAATTGAATAACAAACTAAAGTAACATAACAGGTAAATGTGAAATTATGTAAAAAATGAAATTTAATGAATTTTAAAAGTCAAATTTAATGAATTGTAAAAGTTAAATTTGAAATATTGCCAAATCTGTGTGATGGAAAGAGGTGACTTGAGGATAACTACAACTGTTCTAGCAACACAGGTGCATACTTGCCAAGTCTTCCCCATAGACAGGAAGACTTCCTATTTTTCATGAACAATTTTGAAGATTTCTTAAGACAAAAAAATGCATACCTTTTCCATGACAACTTTAATTTTGCTATCAATTCTTAGTAAAATCTATCTTTCCCATGACAACTTTAATTTTGCTATCAATTCTTAGTAAAATCTAGTGTCTCCCCTCTCAGATTGAAAAACCTTCTCCATGGAAAATTTTCTAGGTTGGTAAGTCAGTGGATGCCCTTGCTAAAAATAATATTTAAAAGTACAGTTGAAAAAGGCATAGCTGTGCACAAAAAATCATTCCATCACAACTGGTGTTTCCATAAGAACCAGCAGCCGACCACATTAACCGCTTCAAGTGATTTTCTGGTGGGTTCAAATCTAAGTTTCAAAAATGTTTTCAATCAGAGAAACGCCCAAGACCCCACTTCTTGGCCTGTTCAATTCATTTTCAAGCCTGTTCAAATAAAGTTAAGGAAAAACACACGGCATCATTCTCAAATACAAACTGGGCATGTATTTTTTTGGTATTAAATCTATACACCAAACTTCAAATCAAGATGTGCATGTATGACCAAGATAATGAAAAATCTGCATTATGACAAAGTGGCAGAACCTGGGTTACATAATTATGGATCTACTTTCCATTCCATTCTGTTTTTTAGCTTACACCCAAGTCTTGATGAGTAAAACCCTTGACTGATGCATCACGTGAGCCAAAAGAGAGCAAGTGTCCATGTGAGCCAGATTAATTTTGGAATTTGCAATGACAACATGAGATTACAAACTTTTTGGGGCCTGTACAATAACACAGGCAGGTAGTCAAATCATCAACAGAAGGATTGATAGGCAAAATTGTGGATTAGTACCAGTAATAAAGAAATAATGATTCATAACTGCACATCACAAGACTCAAAGTTAACATTAGTCCATGGCATGTAAACTTTGCCACAGATTAACAGAGATTTCTTTGCATCAGTCCATAAGACTAATGAACAAAATGAAGGTGAGGGTGGAAAGCTTTTTTTTTCTTATTGGACATGGTACAACATTTCCAGATTCTGTTTTACTGAATTTTTTGTAAAATCTGAAATGTGACGCCTTTCAAAGAGATGCACAAGGGCTCGAGAACCAAAATTCTAATTCTATATGGCCCAACAGCCAATATTTGGAAATCCTTGAGGCTTTTGTTTCATAACATTTTGGAAAAGCACATGGTATACAATCTTGTCTTAGTCTAATTTAAATGTGTACTACTTCTAGTTGTATTTGTCATAACATTGTTATGAAAAGCTTTTCTGGTACATGTATATATAAAAATGTACCTCAACCATACTAAAGTTTAAAATTAAAACATACAACAAATAAAGAAATGTATTCCCAATGCTGTTAAGACCAGTTTTTCATTACTGCCTCGAATTCATTTTCAAATTAATCCACAATCACAATCAAGGCCATCAATTTAAAGATTTCATTTACAATATCAGGTGTGCTTCAGTTTAGATAATTTATCACTGCATACATTGTAAATGAATTTCAAAACTTACCTTTAATATTTTTATCACACATTTCTCATTGTTGGTGATGTTGACTGCCTCAAAAACTTCACTATATTTTCCTCTTCCTAGTTTCCTCACTATTTGATAGTCTTCTTGTTGGCTGAAAGAGTCATTATAATTTCAAGTCAATAAAGATTTTCAAAAATAAATGTCATACACTAATTTATAAACACAAACTGTCAGACATCTAAGCATGATTACTTTTCCTAATCATACAAATTGAACCAAACGGACATAAAAAAAATTGGTAAAAATATTTCTATCACATGCTTCAACAGAATTCATGCAAGACAACAAATAACAAAGGTGTGAAATTAAATGCATTACTCCTGTCTAACATGTTACAATATAGAAAATCTATACAGTTCAAAGCTTGAAAATACTGAAAATTCTATGAATTTTTTATGACTTCAGCTTTAGTGATTCTTAATTAATGTGCATGATGGTTTTTCAGAATGCGAACTTTCAAAGGACCAAGTTCAGGGATTTGTAAAGTTAAAGTACATTTCCTGGAGTCCTAATGCACGATTAGTAGAATATATCGGTAGTTTCACTTCCATGCCTTGGTAGAAAATTATCAATTGATCAACTTGATGGTGGAATGAATCAATCAATTCAATGTTCCTTCTGAGAAGTTAGATATTATTGATCTAACCCAAACAAAACTAATATGGTATATAATATTTTTCTACCTGGAACTCTGCTTTGAGATGTAAGAATTTTAACTTGCATCAGGAATTTAAATTCAAATGACCAGTAGTTTAGATACCAGCTTAAGAGTTTGACTGTATAAATAGATCTATCATAATTGTTCATTGAACAGAAAATTAACCACCGATTGTAAAGCTCTTAAATGAAATAGACCTGATTAGAACAAATATTGATAATACACCAAAGTGCATGTGCCATATTATGCATAGATCATCACAATATAATGACCCTCTGTACATCTCAATAAATATATGTCATGTAAACTTTCTCTGAAAAAGGCACCTGTAAGCTGTACCATGTTGATGAATGCTTGGATAACGGTAGGTAATTGTTTACCCGATCACAACAAAGTACCTACCATAGGGGGTACTGCAAAGTGTGAAACATGCATGTATATGGGTAATTATTTGATATTACCCTCAAATTAATGGCTCAAATTGAATTTTATTTGCTAGAAAGATTGGTAAAATGGAGAATGTCCACCACAAGAAAAAGGGTATGCCATGAAGGAGTAATAAAACTGGGGCTTGGTGCTTAGCCATCCTAATCGCACTCCAGTGAAGGCTGTTTTGTTCCTTTTATCATTTATTTAAAAAAAATAGATCTCTCTGTATGTGAGAATAACATTCCGTTTGACCCTTCATAAATTATTTGTGTCCTACAATGTGAAGTATACCATCCATTATATTATAACTAAATGATTAGTTGGCTTTTATTGCGTTAATTGTATTGTAATTTAATGTCCAACTTACATGAAGGCATCACCACATGCTGGTGAAGGGCTTCAAACTTGTTGCCATTGAGCAGTGAGGGCATTGGTGTATAGTCAAAACGGCCCAATTCCAAAACGGCCCATACCAAAACGGCCCAACTCAGCTACCAAAACGGCCCAACTTTATTTTATTCTTTAAATGATAGTCAAAACGGCCCAACTTTTTTTTTACTATTTACATGATAGTCAAAACGGCCCAACTTTTCTTTTACTATTTTTATGATAGTCAAAACGGCCCAAATTTTTATTTTACTATTTAAATGATATTCAATACGACCCAACTTTTTTTTTTTAAATTTAAACATATATCTACAGGGAGGGAATTAAGGATTGGTGATGGTAACGTACAAGATTCAGACTCTTTTCAGCAGTGCATCGAGAACAGCTGGCATTCGCAGTTGACACTGCTGACACTCAAATATCTGCATAAAATTTGTGCCCCCCCCCTGAAAAAAACCCTTACAATTTCATATTTGTTCTCAGGAGTCTCCCCCATGAAATTAAAAAAAAAACTTCCCCATGGAGAAATTGCTTGGTGGTCAAGTTTGAGCAAATTGTGCATGATTAGAGTTTTGCTTTGCTAGTTCTTGTGAAAGGCTGTACAAAAATATAAAAATCGCTATAATTCAAAGTTCTGTGAATTCTGTTCCGTCTTAGCTACACCAGACTGTCAGCGGCAGTTAGCGAAGAAGGTACTGAAATTCTGTTTGTGATATTTTGCATGTTTTTCTAGGAGATATACATTGTTTTAAGCGCCCAGACTCTAAGTTAAGCAGATTATACGTACTTATTTTTGGTAAAAGGGTAAAAAGATTCATGTAAATACATACACTTAGTGAAAATTACAATTTTAAGTAGGTAACACATAAGTTGGGCCGTTTTGGTAATAAAAATGGGCCGTTTTGGTATGGGCCGTTTTGGAATTGGGCCGTTTTGGTATGGGCCGTTTTGGAATTGGGCCGTTTTGACTATAAACCAGGGCATTTGCGTGATGACACACTCATGGGGAAAATACATGTGAATTGATACAAGAGGACAAAGGTAATGAACAGATTCAAACTGTGCAGTGCTATTTTGATACTTTCTTTAATATTACCAAACAAGTGAATAGAAGTTGTTTTAAAATTTTAATCATTCATACAATCTGTGAATCGTGCTCAGCACAGTTCAAGCTAGTGGCACTAAGTTAAGTATGAAGTGAAACAAAATATGAATAAGGGCCTACCAAAGACCATTCCAAAGGAAAAAAATGTTAAATCTATTTCAGGAAATGATATGAGTGTAGATTTCCATGATCCACACTGCATACCTTGTTTTTGGCACAGCGTATCACAGTGAGTGTATGGATGATAAGTTTTATGGCTAGGGCCAGTAGGGGTACACGACAGGGCATAGACACGTGCTCCAATAGGTTAATGAGTTCATTCCTTTGTTTTATGACTAGGACTCTGTACATACATATCACTTACCCCCATTCTACGACATGAGACTCGTAGTCCCAGTAATCTCTGGATCTCTGCGTGTTCACATCTGCATAAACTCGAGCTCTGCTTGGAGCCGGCATTGTCAAACGCCTTTTAAAGTGCTGACGTACAGCACCTAGACCACAGGCTTTTAAGCCCAAACTAACCTTACGAATAATTTGAAGTATGTCTAACCTTAATTGTAAAACATCAAAGAGTGTTATTACGAAATTTCAACGAAAATGAAATAAAGACTTGGTGTAGACCGACATGAAAATGTCAGCCACCCGTCGGGTTCCTGCTAAAGAGAGACCATACCATACGCGAACAATGGAAATAAGAACGATACGTATGGTACAAAAATCGTTAGTTTCCAACGAAACACTGAGTATAGTGTTCAAATAATATCACAGACACGCCAGAGAGAGGGTAGTATTACAGTGCGGTGTGTTCCACATAAAATATTCTATCTGCGTATACGCTCAAAATGGCTGCCAGTTCCTGCCAATGACTGGCCCGCGAAGTAAGAACGAGGCTTGTTATACGGATTATGCCCCTTTATATGGTCTTAAAGAAAAGCAGCGGATTTTGCAATGGATTGGCCTACTTCACTAATCCCGCACGTTTATTTTTTCCCCACTCAGTCAATCATGTTTGAAAAAAAAAATATCTTAAGAAACACATATTGCTTGTATACATCGAACAACTAGAGGAAATAGAATAGAGTCTATCCATTATTTCTATGTCAATGAATAGTTTATCATACATGTACATGTATGTTACACATGCAGAGACATAAGATAGATCTCTATTTCAAATTTCTAGATCTGACTAATTAGCCCATATAATTACCCAAAATGTTTAAAATGTAGACGTAGAATGCACAGGAAATACATCTAATCTTTATTGTAGTTTTTAAAGGTTTCAAAATTTACTGGAAGTCACAAAAAATGCTTATAATCAATATACAGAATGTCCTTTAACTAGGCGGATCCAGAATTTTTTCAGAAGGGGAGAATCAGAGGGTCCGATTTTTGTTCCTTAAACTCCTGAATTCCGTGTATTTTTTTTCGTTAGATTTGATTGGTAATAAGTTATTCATATCTTGCTGTTTTGCCTTAGGCATAGAAAATAAATTTTGATGAGAATCACAATTCGTAATGTGTAAATACACAAAATTGTCACTGGATAAGTTTACTGTAGATCTGTGGGTGGACTGGGGATGTTCTATTTCCCTGAGGTATGGGGATCGTAATACGGCACGGAGCTCACTGATGATAACTAATTCAACTTAATTTTACTGAGTCCAAACGGGCCGGATTTTAAGCCCTGGTCGATGGGTTCAGAAGGCTTAGTCCCGACAACTCACGGGTTTTAATAAATTTTTACAAAAATGTCTAGTGGGAAACCGATTAAAATTTATCAGTTCTTATTTATCTTAATTCCTGTTGGGAATCCGAGGGACCGTAGACCATGATGTACCGGGGTTTTCTCGTATTTTTTTTAATGGTTTACAATCAATTGTAACATTTATTAATATTTGTTTTTCACACTAAATTGAAACTTAGTAGTAAAGATGTAACTGAAATAAAACACGACATTTAGGATGAAAAAAAATCACTACAACTTTTGGGTACCAAGCAAACGGAATCCAGAGAGTGATATGTGCTAAAACAGTATATTACAGCCATTAATTTGGACAAACTTCCAACTATGATAACCCATCGAAAGACAGGGAAAAAAGACTAAATAAGTTGTTGAATAGTCGATAAAAAAAATACTTAAGTCATACTCTCTCTCTCTCTCTCTCTCTCTCTCTCTCTCTCTCTCTCTGCATTGTTGTTTTACTCCTATCACTTTCGTTTTGCACTAATCCATAGGACTACCCGAGACCTTGAGAAACACCGATGACGATATGCAATTAAACCCTTGAACTGCTACATGGATTTTCAAACTCGCTACCAACTCACCTGAATATATGTTTTACCCATATGCATGCGCGGTTCTAGAGTGGGAGTGAGGGGGTCATGGGGGTCCGGCCCTTCAACTGGAATTTGAAAAATATATACCAATATTGGTCAATTATGCTTGGATTATCATTTTAACAGGATTGGGTCTTTCCTTTTTACAAGTCGGACCACTCTTGGGAAATATCGCCGTCCCTTCCCCNNCCCCCCCCCCCCCCCCCCCCCCCCGAAAAAAAAATCCTGGATCCGCTCATGCATGTTGTTACTGTGATGATAAATTTACAAATATCTCACTCTCAAGAATTTTGACCTATATGGAGGGTTCTTTAACGTATCAACTGACACCTATACTAACTGTCACACGGGACCTCGGTTTTTACCGTTTCCTCCGAAAGAAAAGAACAGCCAATCACCACACAGCGACCTCGGATTCGAACCCAGGACCTCTTGATCAGAAATGAACCCTAACCACTAGACCACAGGGGTCCCTCTCTCATAAAATATTCGATGCTCAAAGAGGGGAATGATTGGTACCTCTTTAGATCCGTCCATGCTTTATTACCCGATCTAGTATGAACTCTACGACGACTTTCATGACCTTAAATACAGGAAAATATACTTGTAGTTCTATAGCAGAGATATTCAGCTCTGTCGGTTGAGCGTCGGACTTCAAACATTTGTGGATCTACGATCAGAATTTTTTTTGGAGAGAGAGAGAGAAAGAGAGAGAGAGATATGTAATTGTGAATGGGATGAAGAATTCGTATTCATGAATGTATAAGGCTGTAGCATATTTTTACTGCAACTAGATTCTATTAAAGTTTTGTTTGGTCGTGTTTGCCTTCTTCCTCTTTGATCTTATTAGAGAAAAGGGGGGGGGGGGTCGGTGAATGGCAAATTACTGAGTGAATCCTTAAGTTGTATATTAGAACAAATCCTATCCTCTTCGTCACAAAATACCCGGAAATTCAATCATTCAAGAATTACAGACACTCATAGGTTGATTTGAGGTACATGAAGGTGCAGTGTTAGGCCTACTGTGGTTTTGATTCATTAACAAAATTAATTGTCGTCATGTGTTTATTAAAATTGTTCATGAAATATTCCAGAGGAGGTCGATTTAAAATATAATCAGATACTTTATACTGTTTTATGGCGACATCTTCAATTTAAAAGAGATGTTTCTGTTGTCTGTAGATTGTCTTTCAGTCATGAAACATCGTGAAGTTAATCCAAATAAAAGTAGGCTAATTGAACTTTTTGGTCGACTGAGTTTTGGAATTATCTATAAAACTGTTTTATTTGAAGGCCTATCTATTTCGCTTGCTTGATACACAAATTTTTAGTCAAGTTTTGGTCACTGAACCCTAAGAAATCATCCATATATTTATTAAGTACATGTACTATTTGCCGTTTTGTTTGACGTCACATGTAAAATATCTTTCACATCACCTTGCGCCGGTGGAGAGCTACACATTTTAGCTATGCTCAGCATTTACGGCCATTGTGCACCAAGGTTTCTTTATCATGCCGATACCTACTGACACGGGACAATGCGTTTACTGGCTCATCTGAAGGACTATTCTAACCAATCTCCTCCGCCGAGTGGATTCGAACCCACAACCTCTTGATCTGAAGGCGAAAATACTGACCACGGAACCACAACTTTCTGGGTGTCGGCATTACACTCGGGCCCAGTCACCAAAACATCTCGAACTCAAACTCAGTTCAACTGGTTTTCCTCACAGATCAAATAAATATACATGTACATGTAAATGCATGTGCAAGTAAATTTAGTGTTTAATATAGTTCAGTGTTTGTATTTACAACATTTTGTAGCAATATCCATAAATTTTTGTGGTTTTTTTTGTATTTAATTAATGCACCCTCCCAAAAACAAAAACGAATCCAAATTTCCATGCTTAAAATAAAAAATTGAAGTGGTATGTTTCATGATCACACAGACATATTAACCGTCACAAATTTAAGGTTTTACTTAAGTTGCACTTGGTTACTTCGGACCCAATTTGTTGTTGTTGTTAAAATGTCATAAAAACTCGTGAGCTTCCGGGGGCTACGCCCCCTGGACCCCCATCGAAACTTAAAAAAAGATACACGTTGACTTAAAATACCAGTGATTTAACACAATAGTATGTTATTAAAAGGTGTGACAACTCATCAGCTCCCAGGGGCTATATCCCCACCCCTGATCTACCACTGAGTATCTAGCTCTGGACGACCAAAGCACAGTATATCAATAACTTTTGCGCAATTGAGTCTTTAAAAAAGTGACGGAATTTAAGGGAAAAAATCCCCCCCCTTTGAAAATTGTCTAGATCCGCCTATGAAGACGTGATAGTTTATTGGACATCCAGGACAACGCATATGGGCCTTCGTGATTACAAATTCTTAGCAGACCAGTGTGTAGCTAGCCCTTTTTGGGAGCTATGGAGTTTATAGAGGACAGGAGTTTGGGTAACAGTTTATACAAATCGGAGCCCCCCTCAAATCGCACACACACACACCTCCCCCCCCTCTCTCTCTCTCTCTCCCTCCAAGAATTCATTATGTATGTTTTCATGAGTTTACAGGCCTACATGGCAGCTACGCACAGGTTTGCTTACTCAGTAATTTTTCTCGGTTGAGCTAAGACCCGGTTTATGGGTTATCTTTCTGGTTCTTTCTTATACATTACATAGACATCTTGACAGTTGCCATACATGTAGCCCTCCCACCTACTCAGTATTCAAATCCTAAATCCGATCATGTGCAGCAGTGTCTTTTTATCATGGGTTGTGCGCAAAAATGGTTGCCGGACAAAAGAATGTGTCACAAGCTAATTTTTTGGATTCCGAAATTGCACAAAATCCATAAAATTACCAACTCGGTGCTGGGTTACCTCGGTGCTCCATCAAGCCATCAGACTGGAAACTCATGGTGACCGTCTTCGGAAATACCGAAACAGCCCAATCAGAGGCGGAGTCGGTCTGGTATGGATCCTAAAGAATTCCAAAGAGTTACTGGAACAATTTAAATCTTTAAAAGTCTCCAAATTCCGATCATATCACAGGTATCATGCATTTTCTTTTTATTTTCTACACCTTAAACAACAACTTTACATCAGATTCTGAAAAACGGACCCGCTTCTAATACTGTACAAGACTTTTTGCATAAAAAAAGGAATTCGCATAATTATACTATGATTATAGCCTACTGTTTTCATTTTTTTTGTAAGAGGCATATTTTTGGAAAGTATGGCACTCAGATTCCAATAGCAAATACAAAAAAGACTACCGGGCGGTAATTCATCCAGTAGATTGTTCAGTTGCATTCTAATTGGTAACAATTGTGTCCTTCTCCTGATCGACGCAGATTTATACTGATTAGCTAGTATGGAGTTGAATCTTATGGTTTCTTTCCTCTGGAGGACGGTGATTCTGATATTCTCTGTTCTCCAGAGGAAAGAAACAGTAAGAGGTAAAAGTATAGGAACAACGCCGTTGTCCTGTTTGTAAGTTATAATTCAGTATTTCATTATTCCCCGTAGGCTAAGATTTCCTGTTGAGTATTCACCAAGGAGTGGAAAATGTTGTCCCGTTAGAAGCTCGTAAATTGTTCCAGTGCCACAATAAATAGAATATCGATGGCTGATATCGTCAAATTTGATAACTAGATTGTCTGCGTAGGAAAATGTTTTGTACAAACTTAGGCCTACTTCAAAATGGCCTTCATATCACGATTTTTTCCGGATCCCCTTTCTTAACTTTGTTTTCTAAATCACTTTTCAAAATAAATGCAATGTGAAGCAAAACGGAAAGGGACCAGAAACAATAACTCAAAATGATACCGGACAAACCATGGAATCAAAATATTTTTTTTTT
>JACSZP010003820.1:0-16855 GCA_016161895.1 Pinna nobilis | reverse complement strand
GAAATATTCTTGAGTGGGACGTTAAACAACAACAAACAAACAAAAACAGATAGCCATACAAAGTGCAAATAGGTCATACAGATACACCAAAAGCAAATATCAATATTGCAAAGTCATTTCAATTATTCCTAATCACCACAATTTCATGGATTAACGTTACTATATTTAATATTAAATGATACTAGTATGAGCATATTTGGACAATACTGACCATTCTCGCCGGAGGTCAATAACCGCGGGCTGTATTATATGGTACAGAATATATTTATAATCCTTGATTAATTAACAATCAAGTGAGGTTGATATTGGATGAATGTTTAGTTACAAGTATTGCCAGTAGACAATATAAAAAGATGCATAAGAGTTCAACAGATCCGATAATGGAACCAGAACAAAATTATCGCCCCACCCCCGGATACATGAGGGTTCAATTGCAGGCTACAGTAGAACAAATTCATGACCTTTGGATGCGGCTGTTTAAAACGGGGTTACGTGCCGACGACTGGCTTTGGTGCGTGAAGGATTTCTCACTAAGTAGGATTTTGAGTGACCTTCCGAAATCCGTTTTCGCTTATAAACAGATGCAATATATCTGAAATAATGAAAAATAGAATGGTGATGAATAGCATCAAGGGAACATATAGTTCATCATGATTTGTACCTCATTAGAAAAAAACACAAAATGTATATTTCAATCCTTGTATGTTCGTACTTGCAGACTTTTATTTCGTCAAAGTTATATAGTAAGCATGGAAAATGCATCGGAAATAGAAATCTCAAGAATATTTTCTGCTTATAGAAAAACTTCACCGTATGTGATGAAAGGCTAAAAGTTCGGGCAATGCCTGCCACTGAAGACCACTGAACAGTGATACGGGACCTAGGCTTTTAGGGTGCAATCATTCGACGACGATAAAACATTTTAAATACAACACAGAACATAGATATTTCTATGTTAAGACGTTTAGTGGGGTAACGTGTCCTGTACGAGTAAAAGTCCCCAGTTGGTCGGTCATACCCGCAGTACATCCATAGTTATACTTAAGAGGAATAAATAATCGTCGCAAACAGAAACAAAGATTCGACTACTACAATCGATCAATCATTTCAACATTAAGAAATTATTAACCCTGCTAAGAATTGTTCACCCATATTGAAATGTAACTGAGTTTGGATAAAAAGTAGTCATTTCTTATAAATGTGTCTCTATTTCATTAATTTATCCTTTATTTTATCGATTTGCTTATTTTGTATTTTCGCCTACAATCTGTATAATGAACACTGCCTAGTGAGGACATTTATACGTACTGACACTTGCTGTGACACGGGCCTTCGAGTTTTTTTCTGTCTCATCCCAACGATAGGAAACCCAGTTACTCTAGCTCTGCGAGGCTTAACCCACAATATCAAACTCTGATGTCGAGTATTATGCTGCATTATCACTGTATTTCATTAAATGAAAAATGGAATTTATAAAATAAGTCGGTTGGTCGAATTCGTTCTTGTTTTACATCCTATTCAAGAGTCTCTCGCGTACACCGCTGGAGGGCTATAAATTTGCCTATGCCCGGTACTTACTACTGTTGAGCAATTATGTATGCATATAGCAATCTTGATATTGGACTTGAGTGTATTCGCTGAACAATTTGCAACTGAGTGTATTCGTTGACCTATTTGCAACAAACGTATGCTAAGATATAGACATTCGGATAAAAGAGTTAAGGGTCCACTTTTGTGTTTGGAAAAAGTATATAATCATGTAGTCATGGGCAAACGTTGGGACAAAATTAAAAAAAAAGAAACAAGGACAGCAGTCAAGAAATATAACGATGACTCATTGAGAACTTATTCCCACCTTTTGCTCAGCTGCATTAATGATTTGCGGTCGTCTTTCTATTTTGTCACGAACCAGGACTTGCACTCAATGTCAATGAAGAATTACAAAATATATACCGTAATTCATTAAATGAACATATCTTTACAGGTACGTCATTAGCCTTTTGCTGTTGACTTCAACTCGGCTTTCAGATACATCGACTATGTTTTATCTATTAACAAAAATCGATCATTTTCACAATTTGTCGATTGATTTAGCCCAGTGAACTTGAGATAAAAAACACTACAGGGTCTTCCATGTCTGATTCGTATGTATATATCTTATTGAACATAGACGTAAACTCTAAACAACTCAGCTTAATGATAAACGGAATGACTACAGTTTCACTTTGGTCAACTTCCCATATTTATGTACCAATATCTGTCATCATCTACAAATGGAGTTTATGTCTCTAAATTGATTCGATACGCAAGAGCTTGTTCAGCATATGATTAGTTTTTAAGTAGAGGCAGACTACTGACAATTAAGTTGATGCTACAGGGCTCCAACAGTCTCTGTTAAAGTAAGCTTTTCGTAAATTCTACGGTCGGTACAATTGTCTGTTTACCGATGCGCCAGGTCATTCGGTCGAATTTTGTCTGACATGTTTCATACCGATTGTTAGACCGTTCTTTACACACTGATTTTCACTACGGATTACTCCGTTTACCTGATTAAGATATAGAACTCACGGCCGGTGTTAACGGTAAACCGGGGATGCTCACTCCTCCTAGACACCTGATCCCACCTCTAGTTGTCCGAGTCCGATGCCAAACTCTTAAAAATATATATTTGTCTTTCTTGTAGGAATTTTGAAATTGATCACTGATCATTACCTTTCTCTTTTTATCCTTCCTCTGTCGACCGACCATACCTGCATAAATTTTTTAAATATATTTTCTATATAATTATGTTAGTATGGTATGGTATTGTTGTTTAACGTCCCACTCAAGAATCTTTCACTCATATGGAGACGTCACCGTGGCACTGCTAGCCGTAGAGCAGGGAGGGTTCTTTAACGTGCCAACACCTACTGTGACACGGAGCCTCGGTTTTTACTGTCTCATCCGAAGGACAGGGACGGCCAACCGCGGAGTGGCGCTGACGCGGCTCAAACCCGGATCTTCCGATTCGCAGTCGAACACGCTAACCACTCGGCCACGGAGGCCCCAATTATGCAAGTAGACGGCTAGTATATTTTGATGAAATAGTGAAGAGGACACTTTTGTGATAGAAAATGTTGATAATCCAGTAATCCTGAGTATGATTGTATACAGGGCTATTTTCACGCCGTGTTATTTTCGCCTTCATGCACTTGCAAACATTTTCGACCCGATTTAAATACGCCTAGTCTCATCTTAATTTTGTTCAAAAAAGATAACTCATGTTAAATCGTTAAGTTTTAAATCACCCACTGATGAAAAGGGTGAAAAGGGAGAAAATAAAACAGGGGTGAAAATTTCTCTGTATACAGTAATGAAAAATACAAATAAATCGAGGAGATGAGTCAAGAATAGGATGACGATGATTCACTCATTAATCAAGACTTGCACTCAATGCCATTGAAGACATAAAAAATATAATTATACAGTATTTCATAAAATGAGCAAATTAGTTCATCATAACAGTAACCATCTATACAAATCTAGCGACCTGTAATTTTCAATTAAAGTTCGCTCGTTGAGTAACAAAGTTTAGATTAGAATTGATTTTACCTTGAATTAGTTTATTATATCAAATTATGACTACATGAATATCTGCCCTAACTACTGTGTACCGGGGACAGTGAATTAATAATGCATAAGGAAATGATCATTTGTATTGAACTATGATGACTAATGATGACTCTGCAAATTTCACATAGATTAAAACCTTGAAGATTCTAATCAGGTTTGATTAGTTTGAAGATCGATTTTACATCTGAAATAAAGTGAACTTTATCTAACGATTGGTTTCCATCATTTTCACTAGACAGCTTTTTTTCTTTTATGAATTGTTGTGCCTCGTGTTCATTTGAACAAGATAAAGGAGGCATCCGTGGCCGAGTGGTTAGCATGTTCGAGTTCGAATCCGCGCAGCGCCACTCCGCGGTTGGCCGTCCCTGTCTTTCGGATCGGACAGTTAAAACCGAAGTCCCGTCTGACAGTAGGTGCTGGCACGTTAAAGAACCCTCCCTGCTCTATGGCCATGAGTGCCGAGCATAGGCAAATTTTGTCGCCCTTCGCCGGTACACGGTGACGTCTCCATATGAGTGAAATATTTTTGAGTGGGACGTTAAACAACAGTACAACAACAACAATAAGATAAAGCCGATCATGCATGTCACCTGATCCCACTTCTGTTGTTTTCAGAACAGATGTTTTTGTTTTACCATTTTGGATTGTATATTGTCTCTTTAGTTTCCATTGTAATGTATACCTTTGTACCCGTTGTTTTAAAATCCACATGTTTCACCCCTTCAACTCCTGCATTAGATGCGAGTCGTTAAAAAAGTCTTTCATTTGTTCTGCTAGACATGGAAATAACGTCATTGATTAGATTGTTTATCGTTTCGACACCAGTAAAACATTAACTTTAATGTAAGCCATGAGTTCTAGGGTTTTTTGAAAAAATAACCCCATCACCGATCGTTCAATTGTACAATTTATTGATACAACTGTTCCCTTTCGGTTATAAGCATAAGTTTCCTCTTGAATAGATAATGTCCGGTGGGTACATGAATCTTTTGCTTAAATGCTTATGTAAGTGATATTTTGATTAATCGAAATGAACATATAGGAATATATATTGAGAGAACATGGACCCGTCAGTAATATATGCAAAATATGTTAATGTTGTTGATGATACAGAGAAATAGTTAAACAAATTTCTTTCGATATGTACTACAGCTTGTTGATAAAACACAGGAAAAAGGATTGAACGACCGCAGAAATTATACCTGAGATAAGCATAATCTTCTTTTTGGAATTTGGAACCATTTAGAATTTTAATAGTGATTTCGTTAAGTTTACATATTTGGAACAAATAAATTTATAGAATAAAAATAAATCCATTTATCGGTTGTAAATGGTTATCTATACCGGGAGAGCAATACACCCTTTAGTAAAAATACCTCTATCAATGACTGAATCCTATAGTTGACAAAATTTTCTCGTATCGGCAAAACAAAATAAATAAATGAATAAATAAATAAATAAATTGATAAATTAATAAACAACAACAAAAGTAATACATAATAACTAAATCAAAAAATTAAAAAAACAACGGCAAGCATTAAATGGTACAATTACTGGAAATTACGGATAAATTCGAATTTGAATGAGAAAATATTTATGAACAAACTTACTTCTTTGCTCATTTAGATTCGATATCCTTATGCAGCACATTTTAGAAAACAACATTTATACTTTAACAAAGACGTCATACAAGTAAAACCGTTGCCCTATTAAGTATTATGACAAGTGTAATAACCACAAGAGCTTATGGAAACTCCAATAATCCCCCCATAATATACATTTACACTCAATACTTTGTCTTATCAATGGAGGAAAATACTTAGACAAAATAAATAAATATGTAAGAGTTATCTCTCTTCATACTCCGAAAGATGGCATTCTTACAAACCGTCCTGTTGTTACTGTACTTCCGCTTCAGTCCCACCCGAGTTTGATATTTGTTGCTTATTATCGCATAACTTTTAAGATTTATGAATTTTATAACTTAAGTTCTGCTTATTTCATTTGAGTTCCAAGCCGTCCCGATGTTTCAAGTTATTCATCAAATTTACGAATTTTCCAATCTCTGTTTTTATAGCCTGCGTATGATTTTAAAAGATTACTTGTATATTTTGATATATCTTCTAAAATGACTTATACGCAATAGCAAAAATAAAAAGAAATCTGGAAAACAGACGTACTGCAGGATGTTCATGGTGTCCCTCTGGCTTCTGTAAGATTCAGTATCAACAACCACTGAACGTTATATCTCAATTCGTGTACACTTAGTTCCTGGTTGAAGGATTATGTTATTCAGTTACAGAAATGAGCAAAACTCTAACAGCTAGCTTTCATAGAGGCGCCGATTCACAGTAGATTTTCCAGGAGATCGGTTCGCACTAATACTGGCACCGATGGAAATATTTTTACACATTCTTGTTTCCTGTTGCTATAGAAATTATTCGCGTTAGTTTCTGTGGTATCATCAGTTTTTGGTGAGAAAAATTATCATAGATAATGCGAAATATCTACACCACATAGTAACAGTAATGGTAATAAAAATAAATCTTCTGTCCTTATCTTATATCCCTGTAATTAATGAAATATAAATATCTTATGGTTGGTTGTTTTGTTGTTTAACGTCCAACTCAAGTATATTTCACTTATATTTAGACGTCACCGTGTGTCGGTGAAGGACGACAATATTTGCCTATGTTCGGCACTTATGGCCGTAGAGCAGGGAGGGTTCTTTAACGTGCCAACACCTACTGTGACACAGGACCTCGGTTAACACTGTCTCATCCGAAAGATAGATAATACCATCCATACCACGGCTTGGACTCGAACCCCGGACTGCGATTCGAAGTCGAACACGCAGAAGGTTACGGCGCTCCCTTGATATTTTATCATGTTTTCTAGATAAACAATCAATTTCCAGCAGGACACAGTGTAATAGGGTCAGAATAAATTCGAAGAAGAAGAAATATTTATTTTGAAAAATTATATTCTGATAATCAAATATTGTTCGTAAATCTAGAAAATCGTTAAAAAAAGAAAATCTTATTTATAAATTTATCAATTCTAAGCTGTTGTTACATATGCCACAAACACATGTATTTACATATTGTTTATCATTCTTTTATATTATCAAACATTTCATATCCTTATTACAAATTTTATCATAACTTTTATTACTTGAGTCAATGCTTTGGAGGTATAATTTGATGAGATTGTTTATTGACAAACTTGATTGGCTGTAGATTTTGTCATAATTTCAACAGTTTTTTTGCAATATTTTACAGAACTTTACCAAGACACCAGAAGAATGTATAGAAAATCATCAAAAACCAGTTTCCATATCGTAGGTTTAGCACCTCATACTCAGTATCTTATTCATCCTATTCTTAATAATAACATTGTAAATATCAACGTGTGAATTTCAAAAATTCTTCAAAGATTTGTACCTTTACGCAGATACTTAACCGATTAAAACGGAGGAATAACTAAACATGTCTGGAGTAAGCAGGAAACACGCAACAAATCAGCAGTGTCGATTGAGTAACCGACATAGACAGTTTAAAGTGTTCTGAAATATTCTCACTGCGTCTGCTGCAAATCATCTTTTTGTCTTAATCAGAGCCAGATTTATCCTCTGTGGTGTTAATAAATGAATTGTTCTGTTATTCAAGTAATTCAATTTTGCAGATCTAAAAATAAACATCATCAACTCACGTGGCCTTTTCAAGTGCTGTCTGATACAGTTACGAGGGTCAGTTTTGCACTCAATTCACCTGACTTCAGACAATCACCTCTTTCATGAAAGGAACATGAAAATACGTTCGGGTACGGCATTTCTTTTGAACTTTATAAATTGCATGTAAGACAAATAGATAATATTTTGCTTTCTTTCTGCAGCTCGTGCTGTGTATTCAGAAACTATGCCAACACAGCCGTCTCATCCATTAACATAGCACAAGCCTTTGCAAACTCTGCACACGGCAGGTGCAGATAGATAAAGGGAATCTATCATTAGGACGTAGCCATATGCATCTATTTTTTCTAAGTGCATTTAGAACAGGAATTTCTAGCTCCGAAGGAAGTCACTTTCTGTGTTGAAAATAATTTTTCAGTACATGTCTCTGTTGCAGTTAGATTCATGCGAAGAGTTTTACCTCAAAATCATATCCGTATATATTTTGAAAAAATAATTATCTTACAAATATAATTGGAAATGCAAATCTAATACGCATTCGATCAGAATCAAATAGTTTGGAGAACAATAGTAGAACAACAGACTAAGGACCTGGCACCAAGAAGAAAAAGGTCAAACTTAAATTATCATCCAGATAAACGTATATGTTATTTAGTGGTTATTTTTCCAATCGTTTAGTATATTTGATTTCATTGCACATAAATGATAAAAAAGAAAGCATACATCTTATTCTATATTCTTTTAATAATCTTTAACAGCTCAAAATATACATTTATTACTTCTTATTTTTTAAATTTTATTCTAATACGTTTATCTATTTATTTTTTTAATACAAATCAATGAAAAAAACTAATATTGCTCATTTATGTAAGATATATGATGTATTATCAATGTATTATATTATATCCAGGAACATATCGCAATTCTGCAAACAAAATAATGATTGAATCAATGATAGAAAGAAATGAATTTATATATGCAAAAAGTGTACGTCTTCCTATGCTGCCGACAAGCCACAACCAATAACATTGGCCTTGGCATAAATTCATGAAGCTATTTTTCATTCCCTGCTCCGAGTTAATTCTTATATAATCCCGAAATGATCTCCAAGATCATATTGTAATTTAACTTTAATCAGATTATAACACAGCCGATATAGATTCAGTAGAATTCTGTAGACCTATCAATCTAGCCATAGGTACTATAATTCTATATAAGCTTACATCCAAAGATACCTTGCTGTACTGACTAGCTGACGTCACAAGACACGAAAACTCCGCCAAATGTTCTTGTTCTCTCTCGCGGCAATGGCTGCTGTAAATCATCAAGTCCGATGTCGCACTGACAACGTGAGTCGACGGATTCATCTCCTTGAAGGATATTCTCCCCACTTCTCTTTGAATTTCTCGCAGTACAGTATTTATCCATTAGAAAGCACATATTCCACAGACAGATACTTGGCAAATCAGAGAGGTGTCTGTGGTAACGCTGAAACATGGCGAATATTTCCATAGGACTCTGAGTTCACCTGTAGTTAGTCTCAGAAAGAGGTTACTTAGAGTTATACTAATTCTAAGTCTGTAGAAAATGAAAGCATACGAATTACAGAGAAAAATTAAATAGCCTGTTTCCAACTTAATGTAATCTCTCTATTCGATTATAGTGTAAATACATATTTATCATGTTTATCCAACTCGAGTTACTTAATGTTCAAAGTTTCAAAGCGCGAGCTTTAGCGAACGTTTTTAGACTTTGTAAATTAACTAACGAGAGTTGGATAAACATGATAATCAATCCAAATGACCTGTGTAATTTGTTTCTACCGTAACATGTGAGTATTTTACAAATTTACAAGAAGAAGAATGTATTTTGACGTCATATATAATGACGTAAGTTTACGACGTCATAATTGAATTTCCAGATGCATCGACCAATCAAAACGCTCGGAAGTGATTATCAACGTGTAGTTAACTGCAGCCTTATACAACCGTTTTAGAATGGTTAAACTACGTGTGTTATGGTAGAAAGTATTGGAAGCCACTTTAAAAGTTACCATGACTTATTTTACTCACAAAAAGGTACCATTGAAATATAACAAAAATTTATTTGTTAGCAAATAACACAATACCCATGTAACGACGTAAGAACTATACCTTTTCATGGATACGAAATACATGTATTTGAAAAATGAACATCATGATGAATAATTTACCTTGTTTTGAAAAAAAAAGTATGGTGTTAAAGAACTTAATTGTATTTCATGTCTGTTAAATGTTTCAATTTATTCTCGTAAAGATACCTACAACTCAAAACATGTATATCTCTTTCGATAAATATTCCACGGTCGTTATCCTAAAGAGCTAGTCTCTTTACTTTAAACTCAATGGCAAAGCGAATAAAAATAATCATAAAACATATCATTTGGCACGAGAAAGAAAATAAAGGAAACACAAAACTTAAGTTGTTCTCCAACTTGCATTTTTCTCTTCCTATTCTTAAATTTTTGGCAAGAAAAATTGCTTTCACAAGTAAAATTAAAAGGGAAAAATAAAATTAAGAATCTCTTCATTTCCGTTGAAGAAGTATGACATTTGCATAATGATTATGGACATACGAATGTCCACGAATATACAAATGGACATACAATTACCTCAGTCGAATATGAAATACTGTCTCGAATCAAGGTCAAGGAAAAAATGGAATATTACACAAAAATGTTAAAGTATATTTCAATTTTGACTTGATATACATTGATATCATCAAAATACATGTTAAGGATTAAAATCATATTATGGGTTTATTCTGAAATCAAAAGTGGACATAACATGAAAACTTCAAATTNNCTGGAAGGTAATCTTCTCGCAGTTATGCGAGAGAACTTACTCGCGTTAATTAATCTCGATTCAATAATTACGCCAATATGTTACATACCGCATTGGTATGTACAATATTTTTCAATATATTGTCTTGCTTTTAGATTTGAAAAAATCGAAATGCAAATTACGCTGAATTTTTCGGAAAGACAATGCAGTTATTTCCAAATGATTTACAACGCTTGACCCAATGCCTACATTAAACCAAAAATAAAGATTAATTTCAGCTAACACTGCTTCGCTAAGCAACCGGAAAAGAACCTGGAATATGTAAATTTTTAATACATTATTTGCTTTAAAGTGAGGAAGTTTGTTTCAACAAAAATAGTCGTGTTATCTCTATTTAAAAATTATCTGACGTAATTAAGCATTCGATAATTCGCCCGTTCTGTGATTTTTTTCCCTCTAAACATAAGGGAGGGACCATTTTTGTTTAACATTGCAAATTACTACAAGACACTACATGTTATGAAACAGGAAATGGCGCAATAGCGTAGCTGTTCTTTAACTGTGTTGATGTAGAAGTAATGGAGTGCAGTTGGTAAAAATCTGATAACACTGATCACACTGATTACTATAGAGCAGTGGATTACACGTAAGAAGAGTACTCGTTGCTACTATCCAATTATACGATAATGAAGTAAGTGTTTCATGCAAGGTGAAACAGATTCCCCGGCTTAATAGACAAATTGTCTGCCCCGCAAATGACAACTAGTCGATCGGCTACTTCCAAAACAAACAATATCAATGAAGTAGACAGTACTTTAGACCTCTTTGAGTTGTCTGCCAAACACAAACAATTATCCGCCGCATTGCATAACTGGTGTAGGTGGTCAATAAGTTCGCCACAGGTCAAAAGCCCCGACTTACGAAATAACGTCACTGTCTAAAACTTTTTTTTTTAAGTTTCAAAGAATTAAGCTGAAATACAAACGTACAAATGAAATACAAAAAAATCGCAGTTTTAAGTTCAATAATTTCACTGACGATAACTGTTAAACAATTTTAAGAATTGTAAAATAAGCAAGCTCTTGATACTAAAACAATTGTATTATCATAACTATTATCGTTATAATAAATAAATATCGTTATTATCAATTACATAAGCGAATATCAGAAAAAACAAAAACAAGGATGTATTTTATTCAATTTAACGTATATTGACAAACTGCAATATTATGTGGAACATTTTTACATTTATCAAAAAGAATAAATGGCAGACGCGACTTTTACAAGACTCTCCATCTTAACAAATTTGCTATTCGTTCTAGTATTTTTTGGTATTTTTTTATTTTGCATCTTTTTTCTGTATTTTTTAAAAGTGTATACACCAAAAAGTTGATGGATTCATATATATCATCAAAAGAGTTCATTTCTAAGGGGTTCCTCTGTTTTTCGCGGATATTTTGCACGTTCGGTTATTAAATTTAACGCATAAATCTGATACGAAATTCGAAGCCATGTCAAATCCATATATGGACGAACAGATCAGGTGATACAGATTTGCGATCAATAAAACCTGAACCTTAGTTTATAAACTGTCATCTCTTGGTATGTTAAGTGTGAAAACGAGTTTGTACAACAATGAGAGTAATATTTATTATTCTCTTAAAGTAACTTATTCAACATGTTGCCATTGATCTCGTTTTTCACGAGACTTTAAACGTCATTTCGAGACAGCTTCATTAGCAATATGAAAACATATATGTTGGCGTATAGAAGGTTCTCTGGTTTAATGTATGTTTTTGATTTCATTTGCGTATGCACTTTCTTACATTACTTACTTCATCAACTGATGAAATTCAACTGTTTTCTTATTTGGGTAAACAAGCCGACCTCACACCTCACCAACTTATTACTGTTTTTTTTTTCTTGGAATTTACAGATTTTTTCTTGCGTATGAAAGTGATATCCTAGTTTTCATTTTGAAGGAAAACAATTTGTAGGGGCTTAGATATTCTACGTTTAAGAGGCACAATTCGTGCAATTAGTTATCACATAATCTCGAATTATCAGAGGTTTCGCTTATACCGTATGTGAGTTGCTGATCATGTGATAAAAGACGGAACAGTAGTCAGATGGCGGTTGTATCATGCACCGCTTTGTCTAAAATACCGCATAGATTGTTGCTAGATTGTTGCTAGAGTTCTTTTGACCTTACATTCTCTGGGGGATATCGTATTATTGTCGAATCTTGTTAAGCTGAGAGAGAGAGGGGGGATGATAAGGTAGTGAGCGTTGGTTTTCCTCATTATCTTTAAGATTTGTCACGTGAATTCAGATTGTATTAGTCAGTATAATCTCAAAGTTACTTTTTAATTCTTAAAGCAATTTACTTGATTTATAAATCTTTAAATGCGTGTTTTTTTCTTCTGAAATTTTCTCTAACGTTCGAAAACGAGAGTTTTCGTAGTTTATTTCTACATTTTTCTAAGATGATCCAAATAAGAACAATTACAAATTTGATATACATCTTAGAAATATTTGTTCTTTTCCCTTTGCATATAAAAATATGTAAGTGTTTCTGTGTCCATGTCTTAGTTACAATGAGGTGTAAGGACCTCCAATTAATCCCATCACCGTAAAAGTAATGTGAAAATATATTTTGTAATTTCTAAAGCATTTCAAAATAAAGGTGTGCATGGATCAAAAGACACACATGATTCAATGGGAGCATTATATATATAAAATTGTTCCCAAATACATATAAACATATAATATACCATTTATTCTACAGAAAGAACCAAGTAGAGCATGCTGTGAAAGCATTCCGTATTGCCTGTTCGTACTATCATTTATCTCTCTAAACAAATACTTGAACTCCTCTACCGTGTACCCACACCAGTAAAACTCCCCATGACCCCTCGTCGACGATAATTACCCCGGTCAGTTGCAAGATATAGCTAGGAAATCTTGTCCAGTCTCAGTATCTACAAGTGTTCTGTAGGAGACGCGTACAAAGTATTGTTTGTATTTACATCAGAGCTAATAACAGCGCCAGCTCTTTAGAAAGCTGTAAAAAGCAGAGACAATCTCATCATTTTCTGATTCAAGGTCGTTCTGGGAGTTTGCAGAATTTTTATCAAATCTGAATTAGTACGTTTCGCAAGGAATATATAGTTTTGTATAATAAGAACCAACATGCTTCTATTACATAAGAACTGCATATCCAAATTTCAACCAAAATTCTTGAATAAATTCGTGTAAAAAAATAAACAGCTTTGCTAAGATAGATCCATTGCCAAATCGTCGTAAATTTTATACAAAATTCTCAATTTTAGCAAAGGTTATATGAAAATACAAAGCAAAAGACAAAAACGAAATTTCCCAATTTGGTGATGATCTACATTTTAGTACAATGATCTTAGTTTTTAATTAGAACATTTGAAAATCTTAATCAGCCGAGGACATCTTTGTAGTTGGATCCAAAATGAATGCGATTCAGGTATCTTAGCAATCTATTTATAGGAATCACAATATAGTTATGCACAGATTGAAAGTTCTCTGGTTAATAGTTTTTACATTGCAGTTTAAATTTGCATGATCCCGGAGAATTCAATTATCTGGTAATATGAAATTCAATATTCTTTAATATTTTAATATCACAACTCCTAGATTAATCACTGCTAAATAAAATATACATAACTACATAGAACGCTGGAAGTCAAAAACACTTCATACACTTAAAAAACAGATGTGCACACAATTCATAGCAAATTGTCAAAAGTGAAAGTTGTAAAATACAACGTCAACTATTTTTTCGCCTTATATCCAACAAAGGTTGCTTTGCATATGCACTGCACGAGTTTGCCACAAACCTGCCATTAAGCCGATAGATATACCTATAGATATTTGGAAATTTGCTATTCAAGATTAACTCACTAGCCGTGTTGCTGTAATTTCGTTGGTACATTGTATGAATCTCAAAACGGGGTCAAATTTCTTGGCAAGAACGTACTTTGTTTCTTGCTTATAGCAAAACACAATATTTATAGTTATGCAAAAAGTCTTCAAATGTAGGGTTTGTGATCAATCATAAGACACGATAAAATGATTGGGAATGAGATACAAATGGCATGTGTACAGTAAGATGGGATCTGAGTTAGTTGTAATTAGTTTCAGATTAACACAAATACTCACAGATCTTTTGAAAAAAGGTTGAAATCGAAAGCGAAACGAATAGTGGAAATAATTTACATGTAGTACTCAGGCTTTCATATTCCACATGTGTATTCCTTGTCGCGGAGGCCTCTTTTGTATGCCAGTTTTGTTTTACGTGGTGACATTAGGGATAGTATTTGACCTAATAGCCTACAGTTAACAGCCTCCGGAAAAATGAATACTTTGCTACCGTACGGGGTTATTTTTGTTTCAAAAGCACACCAAAAATACACGTAACTTGGCTTTAGTTCCTCGTCCTCCAATTTAACTCAGGTAGTCGACTGCTTTAGATACTTTAATATTTCAATATTACAATTTCCAGAGTCATCATATATCTTTAATATTAAACAATTAACCCATTGAACGCTGAAGACAAGAAAATACTTTATACACTTAAAACCGATGTTTGCAATTCATATCAAATTATCTAAACTGTAAGTTGTAAAATTCAACGTCAGCATTTTATCGCATAAAATCTGATAACAGTTATTATGCATATGCCTTGCAAGCATTTGTACGAAATTGCAATTAAACCAGATATACCTGAAGATGTTTGGAAATATGCAATTCAAGATTAGCTTACTAACCATGCTTCTGTAATGTTGTTGGTACATTGCATGGATCTCAAAACGGGGTCAAATTTCTTGGCAAGAATGTACTTCGTTTCTTGCAAATAGCAATATACAATGTAGATTAATATGCAAAAAGTCTTCAAATGTAGAGTTTGTGATCAATCATAAGGGAAGATAAAAATGATGTGGGAAAGATGTATATGTGGTAGATGTAAATAAGATGATTTAGATGCAGTTGTTTTCAGATTAACACACACACACACACATAAGAAACAGCATTAGCATCTGTCAAAAAATTGATTGAAATCGAGACCTTTGAAACCAAAGCGAAAGGAACAGTACCAAGTACTTTTGAATAGAGGAGATAATTTTGGAACTTTGACTTTCATATTTCACGTGTGTATTCCATGTTGCATTACCTTTATTTCTTTACCAATTTTGTTTTACGCAGTGACCTTAGAAACGGTATTTAACCTATTTTTGCTACAATTAATAGCAACAGGTTAAGAGTTGCTATGCTACTGTACGGAGACATCTCTGTTTCAAAAAGTACGCTTTGTATGATATACGCAGTAATAAGCTAAAATTATATCATAAAAGTAATAGTTTGCCTATTAGACATAAAAATACATGCACCTTAAACCCCCCTACCCCTTTGTTCTCCGATTTACCTTAGATAATTCATTGCTCCAGATACTTTATTGTTCCAATAACACAACCCAGAGTGATTATCGTTAATAATAAAAAAAAATCTATTGAACGCTATAAACAAAAGCCATTCATACACTTAAAATCAGATGTGTGCAATGTATTTTACAACAGTGAAAGTTGTAAAAAGCAACGTCAGCAATTTCTAACAAAAAATTCGACAACCGTTGTTTTGCATATTAACTGCAGGTATTGCCACAAACTCGCAATTAAATCATAAATACCTAAAGATATTTGGAAATATGCAATTTAAGATTAACGTACTAGCCATGTCTCTGTAACTTCGTTGCATGAATCTCAAAACGGAGTTAAATTTCTTGGCAAGAATGTACTTCGTTTCTAGCAAATAGCAATATACCATGTATATAAATATGCAAAAAGTCTTCAAATGTATGGTTTGTGATCAATTATAAGAGAAGATAGAAATAATGCTGGAACGAGAAAAGAGATACATGTGGTATATGTGTGCAATAAGAAGAGATCCACACAAAAAAGTAACAACAGCATCTGCAGAGGAAATGTTGAAATCGAGGCTTTTGACGCGGAAGCGAAACGAATAGAACCAGCTACTTTTAAAAAGAAGACATGATTTTGGTACCTTAGGATAGACTGAAAACAAGGTTTCTTTCTTTTTCACGTAGATTGTCACCAATATGAACCACTTTTATTACTAACTGAATAGACTATGCTGCGGAATAAACATAATTAAGAAAGATAAGATAATTTGCTAATGTAGCCACCAGTATAGTGCAGCATCAGTAGACCAAGCTTAAATGGAAGTAGTAGCGGAAATTTTCTGTAGTTATAGAAGTGGTAGTAGTAGTAGCAATAGAAGTGGTAGTAGTAGTAGTAAAAGTTTTAGTAGTAGTAGATGCAATGGAAGGGGTATTAGTAGTAGTAATAGTAAAATAAGTTATAGTAGAATAGTAGTAGTAGAAGAAATAGTAGTAGTAGTAGTAGTAGTAGCAGAAGTCAAGGTTATAAAAATTGTTGTTTTTGTTGCAGAAGTTGCAGTTGTAGATGCAGTATGAGTAGTAGAACATGTTGTAGTAGTAGTAGTAGATGTAACAAAAGTGGTAGTAATAGTCAAATTAATTATAGTAGATTAGTAAAAGTAGACGCAGAAGTAGTAGCAGTTGTTGTTGTTGTATTGTTGTTTAACTTCCCACTCGAGAATATTTCACTCATATGGAGACATCACCGTGTGTCGGTGAAGGGCGACAAATTTTGCCTATACT
>JACSZP010003817.1:0-12415 GCA_016161895.1 Pinna nobilis | reverse complement strand
ATATATATATATTTATATATACTTGTGCTGTTAGTTTTAATTACTGAAACCATTGATAATTAAATCAATACTGTCCTTGACACATGAATATTTAAAAAGTATGTTAATTTTGAAAAAAAAAATAGTTTCAAATGAAATTAAGCAAAAAGCGACAGTTAATTCCAGAAGAGAAAGAAATTGAGAGAATGCAATATAATTCACTAAAAACCCACATCTAGTTTTGTTTCTACCATCCCACACAATGTCACTTCTACAAGCCTTTCCGAAAAAAAAATTAAGCCCATGGTTTCCGCTATAGCACTCAGTACGATTAATGATCTGAAAATACATATGCTCCTGATCCAATCAGGCACCAATGGCATTTCCAGAGCTGTAAAAAAAATGTTACCAATGACGTCAATCGTAATGGCAGTTTGTCTGTTAATCAATGAGTCTCTCTCTTGCTGATGAAAAGTGCACATTGACATGTGAAACCAGAGAAAGAATTTAATTGACAAATGTGCATTACAATTATTGTGGAGAATTAAATTTATTGCCTCTAATTCTTTTTCATAAAAGCAGGACCTGTGGTCACAATTTACATCAATCAAATTATTTGTTAAGTGGGTCTTAATGATGACCCAAATAGAAATGTCAGCCACATAGATGTTGTGAGACAAAAACATTTTACATGTTATCTGAGCCCAGTTTGTTGCTAGTAAAATATGTACAACAAGGCAACCAGTAAACTGATGCAGGTACCCCAAGGCCAACTTTAATTGAAGCAAACTTAAAATTTGAGAATGACCTTGACCCTGGGGTCAAGATTAGTGAACATCTGTTTGTCATGAGTAACATTTGTGTGAAATATAACCCTGGTCACTCAATACTGGAAGGAGAGATGGACAAAAGAAGATTTCAAGTCCCAAGTGCAATGTGACCTTGACCTTTGACCATGAGAAAATGTGGACCACAAGCCAGGGTAATTTGGATTATGTTTTGTAAGTGTGACCTAAATACATGAAAGGGTTTAGGAGATATGGCTCAGGAAAGACAGACAGATGGACAAAGCAGTGACTATATGCTCCCCCAAACCATTTCAGTGAGCATAAAAATTTACCAAAGAAATGGGAGGTGTAAGTGAAACATGAATGTCACCATACCTAAGCAAAGTAACCTTGCAGCTCAATACAAGTCAATACAAGGAAATAAGGTTAAATATCAAGTCTAGGTCATATGGTAAAGAAATTTTGTAGAGTATGAAAAATGACAGTAGCTCTTGCCACGAGGAATATACACATGAAATATAAATGCCTTATGGGTTACAGTATACCATTTCAAATGTGTAGTTAATGTTAGTCTATGGAAGATGAAAACAGGTAGATCAAACACCAAGGTCACAAGGTTAAATACATCAATATCTAGGGGCACACCTTGCCACAAGGATTACACATAAGAAAAATAAAAGTCCTACCATTTTACCATTCAAAGATATGGCCTGTCACAGATATATTGTAAATAGACAAAAGATTATACGATCAACTAATTTTAACCATTTGGCAATGAATTTTTAAATTAGTTCTCATGTTATGTACTCTCATAGAAATAATGGAAATACACATTAACTCTGAATAAAAGGTCCCCCTGTTGGAAATACTGATGCAAACACAAGTCTAAATGTTGACAGAGGCACAAAACAACAACATTTTATAGGTACATTGTACCTGGTAACCATGACAACCAACTACACCTGATAAACAGATAATTTACTAAACACTAAAACTGTAAACATAATACAAATGCACATCACATGGAAAGTACCTTGAAATAGACAAATATATTCTTTATTTGTTTATATTTGGTTTAAGGCATATAAGACTTTTATTCAGTTGTTGTTGTTGTTGTATTTGTTGTGTTTAACGTCCCACTCAAGAATATTTCACCCACATAGAGACATCACCATTTGCCGGTGAAGAGCGACAAATTTTGCCTATGCTCGGCACTGCTGGCAGTAGAGCAGGGAGGGTTCTTTAACATGCAAACATCTACTGTGACATAAGACCTCGGTTTCTACTGTCTTATCCGAAAGAAAGGGACAGCCAACCGCAGTGTGGCACTCCGCGGATTTGCACTCTGAACCCTTTGATTTGAAGTGGAACACGCTAACCACTTGGCCATGGAGTCATTTGAACTCTAAACCTCAGGATCAAAAGGCAAATATGCTAAAGGCCATGGCAGCCTCAACTTGTCTTCTATCTTTGCATTGCACAGTCGTTCTGTCCGTAAATTACCTTTGCAAACAAGATTGAGTATTCACAGGACATTTTGTTAAAATATATTAAGTCTTTGCTGTCTAAAATAATCTTACTTTCCTTAAAAAAAATTACCAGGCAATTAATGCAATTGGGTAGGCAAATTTCAGATTTTCACCACCTCTTCCCCACCTCCCTCCCCGCCACCTCCAAACCAGTAATCAGTTTTCTAAATCCATTTTTTGTTTCAATTTCTAGCAATGGAAATGGAATTAAAGTAAAACTTTAACAAGACAGAACTTTGTCTGTTTTCATATACAAACATATTTTAAGTGTCACAGAAATACTTTACATTTGACCTCCAATGCACAAGATGAACTTATTCACCTGCAGTTCATTAAGTGCAATCACTCTAAATCAAAATTTGTTGATCGCTAAAGATCAAAGGATCTTATCAATGATCACGTGACCCTTGATGCTATCACACACAAAGATGGACCTACAGATATCATTATCTGTCCACTCTGTGTAGGGCATGATGAAAAAAAGTGCAATAATTGAATGAAAATTAATTATAATTTTCAAAATTTAATAAAGGATAAAAGTAGAGTTACTGATACTACAAATGAAATGTTCAGACTGACAGACAAGTACTGTTTATTGGCTTTCTTCCTTTATTTGGGGGTACCTCGAATCATTCACAATTTCTATGTGATCATATTTTTCATATTAAGCCTAGTTCAAATCAGCCTTGCGGCAGCTGTACACCTGTCTATGACCAAATGATTTTAGGAATTAAAATTGATTCCATACGACAGTCTACCTTAAGACCTCTGTATAAACTCGCAAAGCGGCAGGGCTGTCGTAACGTTGCAAACTAAATTTTGCAATCTTCAAGCTATTACTGCAGTTCTAAGGGCAGCCGCATGGATTGTTGCAAATTGTCTACAATGTCCAAGGATCACCAAACCAGGCTTTAGTGAATTGAAACCTCTTTTCTGAAAAGCTCATCCAGTACTTTTCATATGCGATGAGGAAAACAAATTCTTTCTATAACTGGAGACAGTGTGGACAGTAAACTGTAAACTTAAACATATCTCACACTATCCAAATCATCACAATTTATAGTCAAATCAGTTGTGAGAAACTATAAGATTGGTTATGTTAGCTGGATTAATGCCCATACAAATGTACATTGGTACCTTGCCTTAAGACCACCTAATAAAAGTAAGGTATATTGTAACTACATCACAAAGACAACCATCTTCCCAGGGCCATCATCTCACTAAGGCCTCGAACTCACCAAGGCCACCAACTCACTAAGATGACCATCTCATTAAAGTAACCACATCACTAAGGTCACCATTACACTGAGGCCATCATCTCACTAAGGCCTCTAACTCACCAAGGCCGCCAACTCACTAAGATGACCATCTCACTAAAGTAACCACCTCACTAAGGCCACCATTACACTGAGGCCATCATCTCACTAAGGCCTTTAACTCACCAAGGCCACCAACTCACTAAGATGACCATCTCACTAAAGTAACCACCTCACTAAGGCCACCATTTCACTGAGGCCATCATCTCACTAAAGCCTCTAACTCACCAAGGCCATCAACTCACTTAGATGACCATCTCACTAAAGTAACCACCACTAAGGCCTCCAACTTGCCAAGGCTACCAACTCACCAAGATGACCATCTCACTAAGACCACAATCTCACTTAGGCCACCATTTCACTGGGGTGACCATCTCACTAGGACCACAATCTCACTAATGATACCACCTGACAGAGAGGACCAGAAGTTCAGTCTGCTTTGCACAATTCTAGGCTATTCTAACCTCACTCAGGAGACCACCACACTAATCAGACCAATTGTAGCCAGTCACTTGGGTGGTCTGAAGTTCCACTTATCATTGTATATACATGTACAGGTGTCCACTCTGGATATATGCCTTAATTGCACATGTGCATAATTGTTCACTTAACCAGATTTGACCTTAAAGTGTAGTTTTATCCTCGGCAACCTAAGTCATAACTGGGTACATACATGTACCATCCTAACACAGAAATATTATTAACAAAGGCATGAAATAACTTCAGGTAAGTATTAGGCATGGCAGATTTTTTATCCCTTACTGATCAAAAGTGCCAAGAATTGACCACAATCAGAAGTCCTTTAAAGGCTTTCTGTGGCATTTCTATATGAAGCAATAATATAATGCATTAATTCTATATATTGTGTATAATTCACGGTGTATCATTCTGTACTAGCACATTAATCACTCATGAACCATGATTCAAAAGTGCCCTCAAATGTGTGTCAGCTAAAAAAACTCATACCAGTAGTTAATATCATTACTCAGTGCATGTATTCATGCAGAATAAATTACAGCAAATACATCATTCCATGAAAATGCTCAGAGTACAGAAAGAAAGCTACACCATTTTACTTGCTGGAAAAAATAGTGATATCCTTTCAGTTTTCCTATATTTCCCAATTATAACAAGAATTGAGAGAAAATATTGATATATGTAATCTTATATGGTACAGTATTACCCTGATACTGTGACTAATGTCAACATTACAGACACTGACTACCATTTGAGTTGTCTGCCCCTGACTTGGATAAAGCTAGCTGTCATTTGGACTACATATTTCAATGGTGGGATGACTTTAAATAATCAAGAAGCAACAGCAACAGATGGGAGCTAGGCTCATAAGATGGTGACTCTATGTGGCTCTGTCTAAAATTGATGTACAGTGGAGTTGGTCTATAACGAACTCCAAGGGGATTGACTTTGACTTTGAGCATCAGAATTCACCACATATAAAGATAAATCGTAATTCTTTATGGGGATTTTATTTCTTTTCGTTATAGCACTGAATTTGCTTTAAGCCAATTTGTTATAGACCTACTCAACTGTATATAGTGAAATTTTGCCTAAAGAACATCTATACTCTGTTTTGCCAAAACTGTTCAGGGATAGAGCACATAATGGTGTAAATCTCCTTGAAAAACATGTCAAATACCCCAAACAGTTTTTAAATAGCTTTGTCACCAGGCTCCGCTGACTGTCTAGTGCAGTTGATAATAATATTCGCAGAATTTTGAAATACAACAACTTTAACTGCAATTGTCCTAATGGGACTCACATGTATAACCCCTGTGGCAGCATTTTCAAGGAACAGAGTTATGTGACCTTGACCTTTGACCTTTGAACCCCAAAGTTAATAGGGATCCTCCTTGAGTCATAGGCAACCCATGTGTGAAGTACCAACATTATAGACCCACAGGTACTTGGGTTATGGTGTGGAAATCATCTTCAAGGAACATAGTCTTGTGACCTTTGACCTTCCAACCCCAAAATCAATAGGGATCTTTCATGAGTTATGGGCAACCGATGTGTGAAGTATCAACTTTGTAGACCCACGGGTACTTGAGTTATGGTGCGGAAACCATTTTGAAGGAACAGAGTCATGTGACCTTGACCTTTGACCTTCTGACCCCAAAATCAATAGGGATCCTCCTTGAGTCATGGGCAATCCATGTGTAAAGTATCAACTCTGTAGACCCACAGGTACTTCAGTTATGGTGCGGAAACCATTTTGAAGGAACAGAGTCATGTGACCTTGACCTTTGGAACCCAAAATCAATAGGGATCCTCCATGAGTCATGGACAACCCATGTGTGAATTATCAACTTTGTAGACCCATTGGTACTTGAGTTATGGTGAAGAATACATGGACAGACAGACAGACAGACAGACATAGTGAATCCAGGATACCCCCCTACAACTTTGTTGGTGGGGGGTATAAAAATTGTTGTTTAAAAAAAAAGAGTATAAGCTTAGGAGACCACCTCGCTAATCAGACTAATTTTAGCCAGTCACTTAGGTAGTCTTAATAGCAAGGTACCATTGCCATTACATTCACTAGCATTTGAGGATGAATGTGGAGATCTACCACATATTACTGGTAGGCTAAATGAAAACACAAAGTTGTCATTCACAAAATGACTTTATATTGTCTCGGATCAGTAAAACACCATGAACATTTATCAGAAATAGCTTCTGAGCAGGAATATTCTATCACCACTGATGAATCATTCTAGAGAAATAGCTTTTGTAAAGACATGCATCCACAAGAAAATGTTGATTTGCTGTAATGCGGCCTATTCACTTAAAACCTACTGCTCAATTTCTTTAATTGCCAATTCTGGGATTTTTTTTAAAACAGTCTTTGAATTTCAATATTTTCCCATTGCGTATATTGTGCATGCACATATACATATAGTTTCCAGTTTACAAAAAAATTAAAAAGAAATACATTCAACTCCACAAATAACGAGATTGCATGTAACGAGGTACCGGTTGTTACTTAAAGATTCTCTATTCCCGGTGCACTTTCCATGCATTACTTTGTAATTTCGAATAACGAAAATTGGCTAAAACGAGATAACTATTTTGCTCCTTTCGACTTCATTATATATATGTACATTGAATTGACAGTAAAAAGAAAAAAAAATGTGTCTACTCACAAAAAAAATCTGAGTTGCATTATAGCAAATCAACAATTTGTAAAGGTCAGCAGAACCTTCCCATCATGATCTTAGTCCTGTAGATATTAGAAGGGCAATAATAATATAATACTGGTTAATAAGATTTATTATTTAGACTATACACACAGTATTACCTTGATGAAATGAATGGCTAATGAAGATTGATCTCTGAGGACGATTTTATGGGCCACATTTAAGACTGAAGTATTCTACTAGATCGTTAAACAACTATTATCATGCATTATAAATCTGAGTTGTGTCTGAACATCTTCTTAAACTCATTAAGACGGATGAATAATAAATTCTGAAAACACTCTCTTATAAAATATAAAGTGACTGCTTTGCACTAATTGATTTGATTATCTCGTTAGATCCAGGAAGTTACCAGGACGAAGGGTAGTCCTGTGATTGGTTGTAATTTAGAGCAAGGTAAAATTGTCTATCACAAAACACAAGAATAAGTTCTGTTTGTGAAACACAGATGCAGTAGCTTCATACAGCATCAAATTGACACAGAGCCTATTTCATGCATTTCAAAACATTATTTGAAAGTATTTCTTATGTATAAGTCATTATGCAAAAGTTTTGACTTCAATGTTCAAGCCAAAGCACATATAGAGAATTGAGGGCGAGCCAATTGCCCTGCATCAGATTCTCATTGTCTGCAGGCAAATGTAAGCCTACATGAGATTTTGGTTACCCATGCCACAGAGCAAAACATCCATCATTTTTCAAATTTAGGCTGTGTGACCTATGGAATACTTGGTCATGTGACCTTGCAGCGCTTGCAACATGTGTGCCGATGGTCATCATTATTGCTGATTTTCCTAAATTTGAGAATCAACATAATCCAGGTCAAGGTTACAAAGTGCAATATTTTGGTACTAAATGGAACCTCGTGTCAAAGGGAATACTAAGGGGACATGATAAAGCTCTATCACTTATATAACAGTGGAAAAAATCAAGGTAAAATCTGAAGGTCCAAAGTTTTGGTGCCTCCTGAAAGGCTTTGTCACAAGGGAGGACATTAAAAAGCCTCATACAAAATTGTGGTCATCATTAAAAATCTGTACAGACAGATGAAAAAGATGGCCTCAACAAACAAAAAAATATAAATCAAAAAAAAAAAAACAAAAAAAAACAAAAACAAAAAAAACAAAAAAACAAAAATGTCCCTGATTTAGAACCAGGGTTGAACTACAATGTGTACAGAGTTGCACAACACCAATAGGTGGCGCCTGTATACAGCTTAGTAGAGTGTCATTAATCTGGATCCTAATAATCTGGTTGCTTTTACTCAGGACTGATGCATTTTTTAATATGCAAGCCGGCCATGACAAAATCTCTTTAAAGTTACGCAAGTGCTTTCAAGTCAAGCCAGGGTAACTTGGAGGAAATAATTAAATATATTAACTCCTTGTCCCCAAACACCATATTTTAGCAGGTCTGTTTCATTGATTGGAAGAATTAATTTTGAAATTTCAGGGGTTCATGGTTAAATCCTATCCCTCTCCCATTTTGAAATTTCAGGGGTTCATGGTTAAATCCTGTCCCTCTCCCATTTTGAAATTTCAGGGGTTCATGGTTAAATCCTGTCCCTCTCCCATTTTGAAACTTCAGGGGTTCATGGTTAAATCCTGTCCCTCTCCCATTTTGAAATTTCAGGGGTTCATGGGTTAATCCTGTCCCTCTCCCTGATTCAAATCTTCTTCAATTCAGTGGTTATGCATTATATGAACACAAGAATAATCAATTCTTTGTTATGTTTCTCATTTCTATTATTTTTTATCAGAATCAGGTCAAACTCAACTAAGCCAATCAGTGTGCAGGATAAACAGGAAGTACAGCAATTACGAACATAATTGAAAAGGCATAATACAATGTTCTTTGTAATTACCGTTTCCATGATTAGGGCAGAAGCCTCGACAAGGCATATTGTATAATTTAGATCAAAGTGTTCTTGCTCAGAAACTTGCGTGTATACTGCAACCTTGAATGATCAGTGTAAGAGACAATAAAAGGTTCATTCAGATTTGAAATACTTGGGTGTCCTAGGTTGTGTAGGTCATAGAAAAAATTAACACCAATAAACTGCTTTAAAGAATTCAGTCTCATACAATGTAATGAAATGGTCAAAAGTAAGTGACACACTTCATGCGAATAGTTTAATTTTCCTGTCATTACTAACTAATGTGCTGTTTTTGTTGAATTACATATATGTATATGGTCATATTTTGCTTTGGATTTCATGCAAATTGTTTACTTTTCTATTCATTGATAACTTCTAGTTGTTGTTCTTGTTGAAGTGTTGTTTAGCATAACACTAAAGAATCTGTCACTTACAAATATGTTGTGATGTCAAAAGTGATCGTTACATGGAAAGTGAAAATGGTCAAGCCTGCCTTAAAGGTACACTTGGAGCCACTTAGCAAATATTTGGCATACATGAGGTAACAACAGAATTGTGTTCAAATGGATACAACTAAGCAATTTACACATTAAAAATGGTCAAATCAACGTTTAAATGTCCATGCTGGACATGTTTTGTCCACGTAATTCCCCCTACTTACAAGGCATCGGCCATGTATGTTGACCTGGCGGGATATGAATACAACCCGTAATCGAAAATTTTTGATTTTTTAAAAAACGATATCTACATATTGCGTGCATACTTTTTGTATTTTATCAGCTACAAATCTACGTCTAAATGTCCTTGCTGGACATATTTTGTCCACGTAATTCCCCCTACTTACAAGGCATCGGACATGTACGTTAACCTGGTGGGATGAGAATACAACCCGTAATCGCAAATTTTTAATTTTTTAAACGACGATATCTACATATTGCGTGCATACTTTTTGTATTTTATCAGCTACATCCTCTAATTATATGCTGGTGCAAATGTGATATTTCAATTTTTTAATTCTGTGAAGATGAAATGAGTCCAAATGTATCTTTAAAGGATTTTGAAATGCTGCTTAACACCTCTCTCAAAAATCACTTACACCTATGGAGATATCATCGGAGGGTTGTGAAGCACTACAAATTTTAGTTGATGTCCAACACCGTTGGCCAATGAACACTGATGATTCATCCACATGCTGACACCTACTGTCTATGCCACAGAATCTTAACTTCAACTGCATCATCTAGACTTACTGCCCTAAGAAACTAGATGTACAGGTCTAAAGATTTAATTTTGAGGAATCATTTATAATTAACATACCCTTGTACATAAACTCAAACTTTCGAACTGTTATTTTTCATTGGTATTACTTGTGCCAATAAAATTATTGTTCTAAATGAGCTCTGAGAATAACAAAGGTTGTCTCCCTTGAGTATTCTTTGTTAAATGCCCCGTTATTTATATATATATATTTGTGTCTATTACATTTTGATCACCATGTTCCTGTCTAAACTTAATTAAAAAAGACAGAGTATGTGAGATATATGTGTTTAATGTATCACAAAGCTGTGATAATTATAGAAGTAGATTTAGATCTGTCTGTTCAGTATTAATGAGGAACTTGTGTTTTTGAGTCAATGTAATAATTCAACATGTTGGTAAGTAGAAACAATTCCCATTTCATCTTCAGTACAATTCAATGTATCATGGTTTGGACATAATCAGGTTTGGTTTTTTTTGTTTTACTAATGTGAAAAGTATGTTTTCTCCAGAAACTTTCACTGGTACGGAGACGTAATATTGAATGCCTGTGAAGGGTTTCAAATTTTTGCCTATGCTCTGCCCTTATGGCCGTAGGGCAGGGAAGGCTCTTTAACATGCCGAGACCTACTGTGGCACGAACCTCAGTTTGTTACTGTCTCATCCAAAAGGCGGGGTCCGCCCGCCCCGACATGGCTTGAGCTAAAAACCAGTCAAATACGCTAACCACTAGGCCACAGTGACCCTGCCTCAAATTTTTCAGTACTCATCAGAACACTCTGCCTGTAATTTTCACTCTGAGCTTCGATGAAAGAATAGTTGCTTCCTGAATGTATGTTGGCATCTATGCTTTGTCCCGTTGAAGATTTAATCAAGAGATTTGCTTAGTCTCCATTTTCTGTACCTATCTTCTGTACAAACAAAAAACCATCATGGCCCCCACTGATACTCGTATCCTGGACACTATACGTTCAAGGTGGGCAATCTGCCCAAGATCCTAATTAAGAGGAAGCAGGCAGACAAGTTTGACATTCAAAGGAACTATACAGTGGAACCCAATTACATTGAAATCTGGGCTGGGCACCATAAAACTTGAAAATTGACTTAAGTTTGAGAATCCAGTCTCTCGGCCAATAAGAATTCAGGATGAGCTAGTTTGAGAATCTTTTCAGACTTAAGTAAATTCACAAGTTTAATGGTGCCCATGCAGCCCAACAGATGTATTGAAATCCTGCTTAATTTGAAAAGATTTCATATTCTAGTTAAATTGCTTTATTACTATTTTAACCTGGTTATTTGGAAGACAAATGAATTCCCCTTTCAGCTTCAATATTTCTGGGTTCCACTGTATCTCATTCTCTTTCTAGTGGCTTATACAGTCGAACCTGTCTTGAGAGACCCCCTCATCTGCCATGGAAATGTGGTCATTCAAGACAGGTGGTCTCTCATGACAGGTTTTTTTTATATGATTACTTAAAAAGAGGTTTTCTTAATAGTGGTCTCTCAAAACTGGTCTCTCAAGACAGGTTCTACTGTACCACATAATGCCCTATTTTAGCTTAGAGAGAAATATTCATACATCACACACTGGCATTTGTTTTTTACATTTCATGGGCTAAAGGATTGTGGGTAAAGGGATGAGTAGCTCTGCTCAGCCCACTCATCTAAGCTCTTTAACCTGAACAATAAAAAAAAAGAAAGAATTCACTAAATCCAATAGTATCATTCATGTCTTGACCCAAATTTCATAAAAAGTAATGGAATTCTCGACACTTCAAGTAAGAAAGCTGTTATTTCAAATTAAGAGAAAGCCTAGGATACAAATCAGCATGTTGACCTTTGGAAAATGAAAATTACAGAACAGATGAGAATTAGTGGACAAGCAATTCTCCTCTCTGCTTTCTTAATTCAACATCCTGAGAGATGAAATAGTCTTAAGGACATTCTTAATAAATTCTACATATTTCATGAGCAATGCCACTAAATCATTAGAAATTTCTTGAAATTATAAATAATAAAAAAAACATGAAAAATATATGTACAAAACTGTGTGATTCAGTAATTATGGTCTCACCTTTTGTCAGTGTTGTTCGAAGCTCACTGGTACCTAAACTGATTATTTGAGAAATTTGCCACTTTACTTGCAGATGGCAGGTGGTCTCTACCCAGATTCATTTGTAACTGGGCTCTCTCCTCCACCAAAAAAACTAACAGCCACCACATGACTGAAAGACTGTCGAGTGTGGCGTAAAGCCAAAACAAACAAACAAACAATAATTGTGCATGGGCTGAGGAGGTTTAGCTAGTGCATATTAACTCATATAGTTGGATAGTTCGTTGTATTATTGTTTAACATCCCATCCACATCTACATGTACAGACACCTGCACTTGCTTTGTACTGTCTCATTTGAGAACGTGCCCACACCTACATGTACAGACACCTGCACTTGC
>JACSZP010003816.1:0-10349 GCA_016161895.1 Pinna nobilis | reverse complement strand
TTATAGCTATAGGTATAGCATGTAAACATATATGTGTACATATATATACATATATATATACATACATATACATACATGTACATATATATACATATATATACATGTACATAGTAGGATTATAGCTATAAGTATAGCATGTAAACATATATGTGTACATATATATACATATATATATACATACATATACATACATGTACATATATATACATATATATACATGTACATAGTAGGATTATAGCTATAAGTATAGCATGTAAATAACTTTTTCTAAAAAGTTACTCAACTTTGTCTAAATTATCAGGGCCATTTCACACACTTATTTGAATAAATCTAGTTATCTCTACTCCTCTTAATTGACAAGTCTATTCAACAATAAAGTAAAACTAAGTTTATTTTAGGTCTCAAATGAATTTGCATTAAATTGAACTTGGAACGTCTGGTTAAAAGAGTACTTCAAACCATATATATATATATATATAAGCCTTTATTAGTATAACATGACACTGATGCTGAGCTTACCTTCCCTCTGTGATCTGTCCATTGTCTGTCCTTTTACTGCTATTTCAGAACTTTAACCTTAGGGTCTAGTTTTGCACAAACATGCTACATTTTGAGACTGATCACAAAAGATATGGGGTCCCAAACACAAAATTTATGTTTTAAAAAGTGAATCCGACTATCACTATTTCTGAGAAAGTTCCAGAATTGAAGGAATCTTTCTCAAATCTTGTATGCTAGCTGGTTACTGTATGGTTCTAGTTTTTCATGCCTTATTTTGAGACTGATAAGAAAATATGGGGGCCAAATAAGAAACTTCTTTTGAAAGTACTGAAAAAGTTGATAGAAAAAGAGTGGTGTTCCCTTTGTGAAATTTAGAGAAGTAGGGGACCAGTTGATAAATGCATTGAGTGAATAAGAGAAAGAAGGGAAAAGAAAAGTCTTCCATTTATCTGTTCAAGATGTAACTATGGTGAGCATGAATTTTCTTCTAGATCACTGTATCTTGTTGTTGCTGTTCATTTACCAATATGTACAGCTATAGGATCCTTTGATACCTAATTAAAAAACTTCTTTATCTTAACATATAAATCTGGTACAAACCTTCCCTTGCTCCAAAGAAAATATTAAGATCCCTTTGTCAAAAGTAATAATCCCATTTTGAATGAAACTTAGCCTAATAAGTCATTTCGTGTTCTCCTTTCAATATTTGTGGCAGATCCAACCTGTCATTCATGTTGATTGCCATTGTTGAACAACTTACGTTAGTAACCCAGGTTCTTCTGAGCCTTTGGTTGCCTTTAGAGCGTGCAGTTTATGTTGATAATTTGAATCCTGGTAAGGCCAATTGATACATGTACAGATATGAATCTGATACATTTTTGTTTCTATAGAAATTAATGTTATATTGTTATTTAATGTCCCACTCAAGAATTTTTCACTCTTATGGAGACCTCATCAGATGTTAGCCAAAGGCTTAAGATTATGCTTGGGACAAACATTTAGCAGTTCTGGATCCTTAACAAGCTGACACCTATTGTGACAAAGGTTCTCATTTTTAGTTCACCTAACCGAAGGTTCAAGTGAGCTTTTCTGATCACATTTTGTCCATCGTCCGTCTGTCAATCCATCTGTCTGTCTGTCCGTCTGTGAACTTTAAACATTTTCAGCTTCTTCTTAAGAACCACTTGGCCAATTTCAACCAAACTTGGCAAAAAGCTTTTTTGGGTGAAGGGGATTCAAGTTTGTTCAAATGAAGGGTCAGGTTGTTATCAAAGGGGGGATAATTGAGAAACATCAAAAATTGGATGAGTGTCTTAAAAAATCTTCTTCTCCAGAACCACTAGACCAAAAATCAGTAAACCTGAAAAATCAATAATCCTCAAAGCATGTAGATTCAAGTTTGTTCAAATGGTGGCTGCCTTGGTCAAGATGGGGCCACAATAGGGGCCCAAAGTTTAACATAGGTTTATATGGGAAAATATCTTTAAAAATCTTCTATTTAAGAACAGCAAGTGTAAAATTTATCAAATTAATATGGGAACATCCTGATAGAGTGCAGATTCAAGTTTGTTCAAATGGTGACTGCCAGGGTCAAGATGGGGCCACAATAGGGCCCGAAGTTTAACATAGGTTCATATAGAAAAATATCATTAAAAATCTTCTTCTCAAGAGCAGCAAGTGTAAAATTTAACAAATTAGTATGTACATCCTGATAGAGTGTAGATTTAAGTTTGTTCAAATGGTGGTTGTTAGTGTCAAGATGGGGCCACAATAGGGGCCCAAATTTTAAATCATACATGCCATATGTCCCAATTCCCGGAAAATTGACCTCTTTAAACTTGTCCCGGAGGGACGTCAATTTTCCGAAAATTTACGTTGGTCCCTGAATCCTGACTTTGTCTACATGAACTTAAATTTTCATTCATAGTTTCTTAAATTAGTGTTAAATTCTTAAAATTTTAGTCTGTAGAAAATCAAATTTTATTACTCATACTTCACTTCGGTCATGAAAAGGAGTACAAAGTCACAGAAATGAGCGTACACCAAGTTTAAAAGCCGTTTTGAGCCTTTAATTCATATCGTGACTACCTTGAGATGATCCCTTCTAGACGCTACATGTATCAACTTCCGGTTTGCAAATACGTTTCCTTGATCTAGTAAAGGTTTATTTCACGTTTAACTTATGATTTTAATGCCCTTTGCGGTAAATGTCCAAGAATAAACAGTTTCCATACCTCTTTTTTTTTTTTCTAAGTACACATGTAGGTCTTTATAGGACATGAGCTCTTTTTCTTAAAGGCTATCCTTGTGTACGTGAAAAGTGGTATACCTAACCTGTACACAGTGCAAATTCCAATTTGATAGTAACTATATGGTTTGTGTTGAATACTTTATTTAAACTTTAAACTTCTAGTAAACATGAAAATTATTATTTAAGAGTGTATTGACACTGTGATCAAAATTAATTAATAAACAAGAAAACTTAACTTACATATCAATCAAATAAGAAATGGATAAATTAGGTTGTTTTTCAGCAGTGCTCTATGGTGTGGGACAGTACATGTAGCCGTGTAACTTTCTTTTAATATTAACAACAGATTGTGCAGGAACAAGGAAACTTTAGGTCATATATTTGTTAGATATTGCATATTCTGTTGCTGATGCAGACAGATCATCATGTGAAAGTATAGGATGAGACAGAATGACTGGCATGACAATATCCCCTTTTTTGATAAAATAAATTAGGCCCATTATGTCTTGTAAATCATACATTTCAGAATATTTTGAGTATCAAATTCTAAACATTGTACTTGTAACTATATAATAGAAACCTCTAAGCATATAAAACAGCAATAAAAGCTATTATATTCTTATTTGCAAAATGTATCAATAAAATGTCCCAGAAATTGGTGAAATTTGTCCCAGAATATTTTCATTTGTCCCAGGAAAAATCCCAGAATGACCTCTGAAAAATATGGCATGTTTGTAACATAGATTTATATAGGAAAATATCTTGAAAAATCTTCTTCTTAAGAACAGTTAGTGTACAATTTATCAAAATAGTATAAGGGCATCACTATATAGTGTAGATTCAAGTTTATTCAAATGGTGGCTGCTGGGGTCAAGATGGGGCCACAATAGGGGCCCAATGTTTAATATAGGTTCATATAGAAAAATATCATTAAAAATCTTCTTCTCAAGAACAGCAAGTGTAAAATTTATCAAATCAATATGGGAACATCCTGATAGAGTGCAGATTCAATTCAGATCAATTTAATAATTAAAATTTATTATATAGTATAGATTCAAGTTTGTTCAAATGGCAGCCGCCTTGGTGAAGATGGGGCCACAATAGGGGCCCAAAGTTTAACATAGGTTTATATGGAAAAATATCTTTAAAAATCTTCTTCTCAAGAACAGCAAGTGTAAAATTTATCAAATTAATATGAAAATATCCTGATATATTGAAGGGGATTCAAGTTTGTTCAAATGGTGGCTTCCTGGGTCAAGATGGGGCCACAGGAGGGGCCCAAAGTTTAACATAGTTTCATGTAGAAAAATATCTTTGAAAATCTTCTTTTTAAGAACAGCAAGAGTGAAATTTATTAAATGAATATGGGAACATCCTGAAAGAGTGCAGATTCAAGTTTGTTCAAATGGTGACTGCCGGGGTCAAGATGGGCCCACATTAGGGGCCCGAAGTTTAACATAGGTTCATATAGAATAATATCATTAAAAATCTTCTTCTCAAGAACAGCAAGTGTAAAATTTATCAAATTAATATGGGAACATCCTGATAGAGTGCAGATTCAAGTTTGTTCAAATGGTGACTGCCGGGGTTAAGATGGGGCCACAATAGGGGCCCAAAGTTTAACATAGGTTTATGAAGGAAAATCTCTTTAAAAATCTTCTTCTCAGGAACAGTTGATCAGTTTATCAAACTAATATAGGAGCATCTTTATATAGTATAGATTCAATTTTATTTAAATGGTTGCTGCCCAAAGTTTAACATAGGTTAACATAGGACAAGGTTCATCTTGGTATCTAGTTTACATGCCAGGTTTTGGAATTGATCCAAAAATAAATAGGGTCCCTAAGTGGAACTTGTGTTTGAAAAAGTAAATCTTATTGCTATTTCCGAGAAAGTATTGATCAGATCTTTTTGAAATCTTGCATGGATTTTCCTCCTTGGGTCTTGATTTGCATGCTTTAATTTGGAACTGATCCAAAAAGTATTGAGGCTCCAAAGGAGGACCTTAGATTTTTTAAAAGTCTATTCCATTATCAAGTTTCTGAAAAGATCTTACTCAAATCTTGCATCAAGGTTCATTGGTTCCTTGTTTAGCATGTCACATTTTGTAGCTGATTAGAAAGAAATTGGAGCTGCAAAGGCCTTGAAATTGAAGTAGAGCATCCATTTATTGAAGGCATATAGAAAACTTTGAGTATAAAGGGAAAAGAACAGTCTGTCATAGGTCTATCAAAGATCTGATGATGGTGGGATTCAAGATCCTTCTATGATCTCTGATTACACTTCAGGTATTTATTTGGAGGTGATCTATTTTCTATCAGATGCATTTTGACTAAAATTTTAGAAACACTTTAAAACCATAAAAAGAAAAGGAAAAAAAAATCACCCCCCCAAAAAAAACCACCACAGAAATGAAAAAGAAAACAACCAGTATGCTTTTGACATTTTCATTATGTTGTATTAATCTTAACCAAAAGAAGAGCATTCACAAAGATATTTCAAAGTCAGAAAGATGAGAACTGGTCGCTGCCTATCATGTTTGCTGTTTGCCTTGATCTGCGCTTGTTTGCCAACAGTGTAAGTAATGATTATCTCCCTGTAAGAAGCCATATATGGCTCCAAATTTTTCTCTTTTGTCAGCAGTTGGAGAAAACTGCAAGTCTGTTACATACTGTTTAAGAAAAGAGACATTTTTTCTCAGGTTTTTATACCCCTTTTGTAAGACTGGGAACATATAATGTTATGATGCCGACTGTCTCATGGAGTTACAGGTCCAGTTTGAACTTTAGCTGGCTCAAGTCACCATGACCTACTTCACAGGAAAGAGGAGGTGTAACAGTTTTCTGGACTCTTTTAAATTATAGATACATATCAGATGTTGAAAGTTGGACACAAGCTTCCTCTCATAGAGTTACAGATCTGGTTTGCACTTCAACTGGCTCTGGTCACAACCTTACAGATAAGAGCAGGTCAAACCATTTTCCAGTTGATTTATTTTTGCCTTAGATACAGATCAGATGCTGAATTTGGACATGAATCATGAAATAACAGATCCAGTTTTCCTACTTTATAGCTAAGAGTAGGTCAAACAGTTGTCCATACTTTTTCACTATGGATACAGATAGATGCTGAAATTTAGACACAAGCTTCTTCTTATGGAGTTACAGGTTCTGGTTTGTACTTTGCTGGGCTCTGGTCACTATACCCTACTTTACAGGTAGGAGCTACGTTAGTCAAACAAATTTTTTCTTGACATTCTTTTGCTAAGGACACAGATATGGAATGTGAATATCAAGTCAGGGCAATACAGGGTGCATGAGTGCGTAAGTGGTCATGTTTTCGTTTTTTGCTTATCTGTGTTTTTGTTTTTGTTTTTTTTCTTTCTGAGGGAGGGGTGAGAGTTGTGTGAGAATAATTTACAAAAAAGTGCACTTATTTAATGTGAAGGTGGATTGTATGACATGACTTTCATTCTTATTGAAATCAATTACCTACTTTATGTAAAATGTACTAGATAAGGTGCAGTAAAAAAAATTAGAAAAAAAACCCCACATTGACAGAAAGTAGTGCTCTCTTTAGATTTTCACCAAGTTTCCAGGGATTAAGTTTCAATTTATTTGACATTTTACTTGTACACAAGGTTCCTGCTTTGAATCCTGTGTCACAAATATTGGCTATGCAACAACCAGACCTGTAGGTATGAATAAAGATTGAGGCTGGTGTTTAAGGAATCTACCAGCAGAGCAATGTGCATAGTTTTTGGATGCAGAACATGTGAATCTATATGAAAAATGAATATTTGTTTTTATATCTGTGATTGAAAACCTAGCAGTCTCTCTCTCCTGCAATCTGTTTTTATGTAATTTGTTTGGGGGCTATAGCCATATATTAGAATAATTCTATTGTCAAATCTCCATTGTCAAAAAATACCTGAAGTTTCATGGTTTGAATTCAGCGGTATTCAAGGATTACAGACATTCTGAAAAGCTAATCAGGGGAACATAAAGCAATATAGGATTCAGCAGGTTGATAGGGGGTTGCAACCCCTGCCCCTTTGGCTAGAGCAAATAAAAATTGAAAATGGGTTATATATGAAAGATAGAGAGAGATTGCACGTATATTACAAATAAAACAGCAAGTTGAACAAATTTAAACTAAAATTCCCCGTAATTTTAGGCTTGCTGCGCTCGCCAAATTCGTTAATCAGATTATTCATTTCTTTACAATTATGAATTCATTTGATATCTAAAAAATGTTTGGCTCCCTTCGCTCGCCAGTCATTTCATAATACTTATTCGATCACAAATAAAATAGCAAGTTGGACAAATTGAAGTTAAAACTTCACATAATTTTTCTGCTAGGTTCACTCGGGAATTTGTAAATCAACTCATTTGATATCTTTGAATTAAATTTAAATTTATTTGATATCTAAAAAAATTTCGACTCGCTTCGCTCGCAAGTCATTTTTTTATCATTTGAATTATATCACAAATAATAAATAGTAAGATAGACAAATCGAAATTAAATCTGCCCATTATTTCCTGGCTGGCTTAGCTAGTCAAATTCGTTAATCACCTTCTTTCATATCTTTGAAATGGATATAAATTCATTTGATATCTAAAAAAAATTTTGGCTCTTTTTGCTTGCCAGTCATTTCTTTAAACTTTAAATAACATCACAAATAAAATAGCAACTTAGACACATAAATTGCGATCGCCTTTTGTCCGTCGTGGTGCGACGTGCGTCGTGTGTTGTTAGTCCGTTAACAATTTGACATTTTTGACTTCTTCTCAGAAACTGGTAGGCCAATTTCAACCAAATTTGCCAGGAATCAACATTGGGTGATGCAGACTCCAGTTTGTTCAAACCATCCCCCCTGGGTTAAAAATGGCCCCACCCTTGGGCCACAAAGGTTCAAATTTTGCAACTTTAAAAAATCTTCTTCTCTGAATGTACAAGGCCAAATCTACTGATTTCTGGAATATAGCATCCTTATGGGGTGTAGATTCAAGTTTGTCAAGAGAAGGCGCTTGGGTCAATTTTGGCCCCATCCTGGGGTTAAACATTTTCTCTAGAGTTACTATAGGATTTCACATTTTAGGTTTCGTCTCAGGAACCATTGAGCCAATTCCAACCAGATTTGCCAGGGATCAATATTTGGTGATGCAGACTCAAGTTTGTTCAAACCATCCCCCTGGGTTCAAAAATTGCCCCGCCCTGGGGCACAAAGGTTCAAATTTTGAAACTTTAAAAAATCTTCTTTTCTGAAAGTACAAGGCCAAATCTGCTGATTTCTGGAATATAGCATCCTTATGGGGAATAGATACAAGTTCGTTCAAGAGAAGGCCCTGGGGTCATTTCTGGCCCCGCCCTTGCTGCTAAACATTTTCCATAGGGTTACTTTAGGATTTCACATTTTAGGCTTCTTCTCAGGAACCAATGGACAAATTTCAACCTTATTTGCCAGGGATCAACATTATTTGATGCAGACTCAATTTTGTTCAAACCATCCCCCTGGTCCAAAAATGACCCTGCCCTGGGTTCACAAAGGTTCAAATTTTGTAACTTTACAAAATCTTCTTCTCTGAAAGGACAAGGCCAAATCTGCTGATTTATGGAATATAGCATCCTTGTAGGGTGTAGGTTCAAGTTTGTTCAAGAGAAGGCTCTGGGGTCATTTTTTGCCCCGCCCTTGGGTCAATTTTGGTCCCACCCTGGGATAAAACATTTTCCATAAAGTTACTATAGGATTTCACATTTTAGGCTTCTCAGGAAACAGTTGGCAAATTTCAACCAAATTCATTACTCAGGTGACCGTTAAGGCCCCTGGGCCTCTTGTTTTTGGGTCACCTAAGCTTTGCTCATGGTGACCTATTGCGATTAGTTTTTGTCCAACATCATGCGATATGTGTCGTCTGTTAACGTTTCACTTTTTGAACTTCTTCTCAAGAGCAAATGAATGCCCTAACTTGGTACAGCTGTTCTGCAAAGGTCCAACACAAATGTGTTACAGGCCATGCAAAACCAAAAATAGCCACCATGGCCTCTGATTGGCTTCACAAGAACCAATGAATAGATCATGCCCAAACTCAGTACAGATGTTCTACTCAAGGTCCCACACAAGTGTTGTTACTGTTTCAGGCCATGCGAAATCCAAGATGGCCACTGTGGCCTCTGAATGGCTGAGTCATTTTGAACTTCTTCTCAAGAACCACTGAATGGATGGTGCCCAAACTTGGTACACAGTGTTCTACACAAGGTCCGACGCAACTGTTGTTACTTTTCAGGGCCATGCAAAATCCAAGATAGCCACCATGGCCTCTGATTGGCTGAGTCATTGGGAACTTCTTCTCAAGAACAAATGAATGGATCAGGCCCAAGCTTGGTACAGAGTGTTCTACACAAGGTCTAACACAACTGTTGTTACTTTTTAGGCCATGCAAAATCCAAGATAGCCACCAAGGTCGTTTGACTTTCTTCTCAAGAACCAATGAATGGCTCATGCCCAAAATTTGTACAGTATTCTACACAAGGTCCTACACTACTGTTGTTACTTTTCAAGGCCAAGTGATATCCAAGAAGGCTGACGTGACCTCTGATTGGCTGAGACATTTTGAAATTCTTCTCAAGAATGACTTAATGGATCAGATGATTTTCAAATTTTTCTGCATGATTATCATGTCAATATCTACAAAATTTTAAATAAAATTGAAATCTGTCAATAAACAGTTTACAGGGGTTGCTTGTTTCTCAGGTGACTGTTAATGCCTTTGGGCCTCTTGTCCAGGATGGCCACCATGGCCTCTGATTGGCTGAGACATTTTGAACTTCTTCTCAAGAACCATTGAATGGATTAGGACAAAACTTGGTACAGATGTTCTACACAAGGTCCCACACAAGTGTTGTTACTTTTTGTGGTCATGCGAAATCCAAGATGGCCACCAAGGCCTCTGATTGGCTGAGACATTTTGAACTTCTTCTCATGAACCACTGAATGGATCAGGCCCAAACTTTGTACAGATGTTCTACACAAGGTCCCACACAAGTTTTGTTTTTTTTTGGGGCCATGCGAAATCCAAGATGGCCACCAAGGCCTCTGATTGGCTGAGACATTTTGAACTTCTTCTCATGAACCACTGAATGGATCAGGCCCAAACTTGGTACAGATGTTCTAAACAAGGTCCCACACAAGTGTTGTTACTTTTCAGGGCCATGCTAAAACCAAGATGGCTGCCATGGCCTCTGATTGGATGAAACATTTTGAACTTCTTCTCAAGAACCACTGAATGGATCAGGCCCAAACTTAGTACAGATGTTCTACACAAGGTCCCACACAAGTGTTGTTACTTTTCGGGGCCATGCTAAATCCAATATGGCCACCATGGCCTCTGATTGGCTGAGACATTTTGAACTTCTTCTCAAGAACCACTGAATGAATCAGGCCCAAACATTGTATAGATGTTCTACACAAAGTCCCACACAAGTGTTGTTACTTTTCGGGGCCATGCGAAATCCAAGATGGCCGCCATGGCCTCTGATTGGCTGAGACATTTTGAACTTCTTCTCAAGAACCATTGAATGGATCATGCCCAAACTT
>JACSZP010003811.1:0-18454 GCA_016161895.1 Pinna nobilis | reverse complement strand
CTCTAAATGCACGTAACATTTAGGTCCGTAAGCAGTTAAGGGAACATTATAATAATGTGTCAACGGCTGAAGATAGTTGCAAAGGGGGAATCAAACAAGAGAAAAACTACCCCCGCCAATGTCATATGTCATCAAAAGCAGAGAAGATGGCCATTTTAACATTCCATACCCGCGGGGATTAGTCGTTTTCTTGTATAGAGCTTATATAACCGCATTAGTATTCTTTATTAGGTAATGTTATGTAGCTATGTTGCAAGACATCGTCAAAGAGGATGTATCTTTATTCATCAGGGGAAATATTATATGCCTAGTCATGAATTAATCATTGATAATCAATCAGCATTGTCAAAGAGTAAATCTAACTATCTCAATTGCCTCTAATTCATTTTCTCGAAAACAATAAGCATGATGATATAGATTGGCATACTGAATTATTATTTTCTTCAGACCGTAAATGATTTCGGTGGATACTGAACAAGCACACTATTGAAAATCCTGCAGTGAGAACAGGTGTGATAGAAAAACAAACACCCTTCTCTCGTTGATGGACTTGTCGTGAGGTTACAGACTAATTCAAATATGATAAATCAGAACAAATCCCCTTTAGCAATCGGTAAGGATAATTCGCCAACAAATACATTTTATTAAGAGAAACTATATTTCCTGACAATGTTACTGAATCGAACTTAAACTGTACGAGACGTCGAAAGTTATAATGATTTCTGAACATACCTGGAAAATAGAATCATTTTGAATATACAAAAACACTATGCAGGCAAAAAGGGATGTTTTTGCGTTCTTAAGGTAAGGTGACTTCAGGCTCCATATCACAACCAAGACCTCACCCAAAGAACGCTGAATCTCAAAACCTAGGTGTCCCAACATCAAGACGTAGTCACGTAAAAAATAATCCTAGATGCCAGACATTGGATAACGCCTTTAACTCTTCTCTACCATCTGTGTACTTCATTAGTATGAAGTATTTTCCTTCGGGGTGTTTGACAACAATATAACACAACGCTTAAGATTCCATTTCAGAATTAATCGCTGTATGATAAGTACTTACGTGATGCCGAAGGTACATATAACCCAGGTGACGGTAAAGACAGGTAAAATCCACAGACAGTTCCTCAGAAGATGATATAGCGTTAGACACATGGTCAAAACTATGTACAGATCTGCAAAAGACAATAATGATTAAAAAGACACCATGCCGAACATTAGAAAAATAGTCAAAATTATGTACAAATCTTGAAATGACATACATGACTCAATAGATTACATTTCTAACATATACCACATAGTCAAGAGACTATGTACAGATCTGGAAAAGAAAGAAATCACTTAATAAATACTATATCTATTTTAAAAAATATACAATCTAACCAGTTTCAATCAGCAACAACATCAACAGCGACAGAAACAACAACGACAACAAAAACAACAAAGCCGTTCAAACAGAAACAACTACGTAAATAGCACAGTGTGTCCGTACATCATGCTCACCTCTATGTAGACGGATAGTGAGTTCGAAACCTGCCACGAACACAATCTACTCCTTGATGTGGTGGATGCCGATATCCCCGTGTTAAAGGTACAGCAAACATTTTATGTATATTTTATACTGTCGAGTAAGTGAGCAAATGATCTAAACACACACCAATATTAATGTAAGCGACGCAGAAAACTTAACACTATGGCGTGTACATGTAAATAAAAACATGCGAATATTGGCAAACAGGCATAGAAAACATTCATTAAAAACAATACGTGGCCGCTGAAGCATGTTTACAAATAAAGTTATTTACATATTCGTACAAACCAACTCTTACAAAAATAGAAAACGCCAGGTGCAACGAAAGAATGTATATATAAAAATCAATGATACTGAAGGACTCTGTAGTGTTTTGTTTGACCTGCTCAAGGACAAAAAGGTGACTGTCAAGTAACCTGTCATTGGCATCAGTGATTTAAGGTTAGCTTGAAGAGTTTCTCAACAACTTGTAAAGATAAGCTGGCAGTCTGTGATAAATCCTTGACAGACCGATAACAAGATCTAATATCAAACAACATATTCAATAATGATCTCAAACATTGATCAACCAAATATCGACCAATGATGAAGTTAATTGCTTTGACAGACACCGGTATAACAATGGTATAAAATGATACTTTCATTATTGACGCTCGGTAGTGGTTTATTAGCTTCTCCGATGAGCCATATCTACACATGAGCGGATACAAGGACGGAAACAGTACAGCTGTGACCTTCTAATGATTCCGCATGTGTTACAGAGTACACCAACGTCTATATAACACTTAAAAATCTCTTAATGAGTATATATTCGAAATGCATCACAAGTATTGATGGATAGATATAAAGAACATTCTATTGAAAAGTCAATATTCGTCTCTAGACTGATACGTGCATATTTCGACATCGAATGAGACAGTTAAAATTATCTGTAATAGATTTGAAATGATGGATATATGGAACAGTTACATTTACAACGTAAACCAAAAACACAGCAAAATCAAAACTAGGTATCGACTTAAAAATGCCACAAGGTATTAACAGGAAATGATTTTCTTATTAATTCAAGTGTTTCTGCAACAATGAAACTTTATGCTGTAGAACTCAGATAATATCTGTGATTTGTTTAGACTTCAAAGGTTTTTCAATCAGAAGATGCATGTCAGCTAAGGATGATATATCAGGGTTGTTCCTCTACTTAATGTCTATTCAATACCATTATACATCAATTCCTTTAAATCTGATAGTTCGAAGGTCTACGGCCGATGAAGCTTAGTTAGTGACTTGTTTTTATTACGTGAGTAGGATGTGTCCATGTCAGGCTTTGCCGTAGGCATAACATATTTTCTTAATGTTGATTTGACAAGAAGCTTGGCCTTTTCTAATCCTAGATTAAATATGACAGTTTTCTTTGCTTGGGCCTTGCGTTCTAGATATTGTCTACTGGTATATAGTTGCAAACATGAACGCCAAACAGCAAGTACAAATGAAGAGCAAACATGATCAATGGTGAAATGTTTTAGATTGAACACAGATGTTTAATACACGCCATAACTTTTAAACTTTAATTTGATCGATTAACATAAATTGTCATTTATAACTTCCTGTTGGCAATTTTTCATACGTTCGATTCTCTGATCAAAAGTTATAGTAAATGAAGGCCGATGGTAAAGGTTAGAAACTATACATATTTCCTTGTAAATCTGAGCGTACATTAATGAATAAAGGGAAGTCAAATAAGATTGAAAACACAAAATAAATCAAATATACAGGAAAACATGGGACTCTTAAAATTTACATGATATCTCAGAAGTCTGTGTTAATATTGTGTAATAAAGTTCTCTGAGAGAGAGAGAGAGAGAGTAGTTTGAAAAAGCTATATATCTAATAGTAAATGCTCCTCTTCAGAAAGATTGATTTATTAAAGATAAGAAGAATTATACACTTAATCGTGTACATGTTTTCAGAATATTCTGTTTCTATAAATAATTTCCTTTTCACGAGGAATCAGTAAACTAATACACATTATTTCGAGATAACAGAGTTGATGACGTCAGTCGTACTTGTGAGGTTAAGCAGACGATCAAATTACAGAGCATAGAAAAGAAAAAAAAAGTATCGGCGTGATAAATCGCCAAGGACACAGACAAATAGTTTAGGCTTCTATTATATTATTTTACATAGCAACTCTTTTGTAGCAATTCCACTCGTTGCTGTGCAATTTAAGGGATTACTTCTACGCAGAAGCTGTTGATTGATGAAAATTGTCAAAAACAACGTTGTTATCATAATTGCACCGATAATTTGTCAACACGTGTTATTGAAGAGCTGCCAAAAGCTATCTGCTATTTAATTAGTTTTTGAAAGTTCAATACAGATAGCTATTGATTGTTCTTCTTGAAATCTAACCATTTCTACATGCGCTATTGAGTTAACAACGGGTAACTTAAAGCCACTGGACTAATGAAGATGTCACGTTGGCGGAGGCACTGCGACGTCATAGCATTGCATACGTTTATAAGTACAGGCTCCCGGCTAACATACACTTTCTATTACACATCCATTGCCTTTGTAGGGAGACATGAGAATTTGTTTACGTAAAGTAAGTTATATTTCCCGAGGGCAACGCAGGTAATCACCTTCTCATTTCTCCCGCCAAGAAGTGCAATAAATTGTTTATTGTACCAAAATACAGAATAAACAAAGCCTATTCTTCCTTTCTTTCGAGCAAGCTGCAAGGATTGTCGCATGAGAGGGACATGGAGCTTTTTTCTGGCTTCTAACTAATACCAAATTTTGCTTTATCAACCAGTTATCATGATAATAAGCATTCCAATTCTTATTGCAATTTCGTGTTTTCAGTTCAAACAATAAAAAAAGGAAAATGAGATTCTAAAATACCAACATATATGAAATTAAAGAAAGATCATTTTTACAGATAAAAATTGGAAGGAAATATTGTTCTGTAGATAAGGAATGAAGTTGGTATCCTCGACTTTACTTGGCATACGTTTATGGGAGTTCATGTTACTTTTGCAGTGATCTTTCAGAGGACCTAAGGGTCAAACTATACTGTTCGGAAGGTGGGGCCAGTACCATACACAGGATACAGTCGTCATTACATAAGATATGTCCTTTGCATTGATTAACATTTGTAATCCTTGTCTTACCATGACGATACCATTATAGACCTTACGATTTTAAAACACCTGATAAAATAGAAAAACAGACATACGTCTACATGCGTACTTTATATTGAAATGAATTTAGTTTACCGCGTATACTAAACTTTGGTATTTCCATCCTGATATAATGGCTATTTCGTCAGAGGAAAAGCTCAAAGGCTGAACAAAAAGGAAGTTGAAGGTCAATGATCATCGGCTGAAACCCAGCTGACGGAACATTAAAACGTTCATGAACCTTGTATTTATGTAGTTTGCATCGACTTTGATTGAGAGCAAAAAATGGAACGTGAGTGTTATGCAGACTTTGAGACCCCACAAAGAGATGAGGTACATCTCAATATCCCGAAATGGCGCAGAGATCAGACATATCATGTGTACGTTTGAGATCAATTTCTGTAAATGCATTTAAAAGGAACAACTTATAATAGTGTCATGTACATATACGAAACGTATCATAATGAAAGATAAAAGCGGATATAGGCAGTAGAAATGGATTTACTAATGGATAAATACGATAAGATGCGATGGGAATTGCCCTTTTTGTTCACAGACAGCAGCTATACTCTGGTAGTTATATCACACCTAATCTCATTATATATATGTCCAGGTATAATGAGACTTACAAGGTCGATATAGTTGCATAATGAAAGTGGAATCTAAATCTAAATCTAAATTTCCTCTTGATGAAGACAAGAAAACAAAAATATGTTTTAAAAATGTTTCAGGTCATAAAGATTTCTAAATGGGTGGGCAACAGTCCTCAGAGCCTTTCCTTTACAATTGATCATTATCCTTACTGTATAAATCTTAAATGAGTTTACGCAACATTTTTATAAATGCATTCAAAATGAATGTATCTGTTTTGTGGCATGAATACTTATGAACCATTATAGAATTATTCTTTTATTTTTCTTAGATATTTTGTAGGACATTTCAACCCACCTCAACCCCCCCCCNNCCTCACCCCCCCCCCCCCCACCCGAAGAAAAACTGAAATATTATTAATTATATCACTTTCGTGTTAAAGTGTTCACAAGAAACTTGTGTTATTTTAAAGAAATGATAACAAAAATTAACCCAGGTTAAACACTGTGTGATAATAAACACAGAAAAAAAAAAGAATTTAGCTTCTTTTATGATTTTGATTGACATTCACTACCAGAGGATAATAGAAGCTTGTGCTTTCACTTGCTCTATCAAGCAGAAATCGAGAGATGAGAAAAAAGTCAATGGAAAAAGACAAGACACAGACAAGAATGAATGTTCGAACAAATATCTATCGTATAGATAAACATTCTACTATATTATGTGATGATGAAGAACATTGGTTTCCGTAATGTAAACAACCCTGTAATTTAAAAATACACGCGAAAGGAAAAATGATATTTTGTAATGATAAATGGCTACTTCCTTACATAACGTTTTCTCTTTTCAATATTATTATGTAACGAGGAGATAAAATGACACGCTTCAAAATGATTTTTTTCATCGATAGTGAAAAGTCAAAACTTCTTATATCTAAATGTCAAATTTGAATCAGTGAACGTTACTTCCAGGACCGATAAGCTACATACAGTATGAAAGAGTAACACGCCAATTCCAGAATTAACGACCGTGATAAAAAAGAATACTTACCTACGGTGAAAGTCAAATTAGTCTCAAATCAAAATGATGCTGAGCAAATTATCTGTTAATCGAAGCTTTAAATCAAACACGATTTCAGTATCTCATTTTCCCAAGCGTTTTGAAATTACGAACATTCCTTATAGATGGCGACAAATTAAATGGAGGGTAATCGATAGCATATTACAGCTTGAGGAATCCGTATACACTATGCGTTCCATATGACCCCACTTACAAGTGCTACAGTTATGTTGTGATGAACCGGTTCTTATCCACTTAGTAAAACAAGCATTTCCCCGACTAAGATTTAGTCATATTGTGTCATTAAGAGCAATAGTCTTATACTGACGAAAGTGAAAATGCCAGTAATTTGTGTTTTATCGATTTATATTTTTCAAGTGAAAATATTCTAGATAGTTGCTCTTAATACATTTTATTACAAACTTGTTAGACATCCAGTTTAAATTTGAAGTGAAAAAAAACCCACAATCTTTCATCGTTGAATGTTTCATAAAGCAGTTATAAACAACATGTTGATCGGATGCTATTAGACATATTTCATACTAATTGTTTTTTGCACTATTCTTCAAACACCCATTTTGACCATAGGTTACTCTGTTTACCAGGCTGTTATATAAGGTTTGCTGCAAGTGCGGTCGGTTGACTGGAGATGCTTAAACCCTCAAGACACCAGATCTTATCTCTGGTATATCCTTGGATTCATGTTTGACAATTACTTTATTTTGTATTCCTTATAGCAGTTGTGAGAATGATAAATATTCGTTACTTTGACATTTTTATCGGAATAAAGTACAACAGAGGAGCACATATTCCCTATAGTTGAGCTGCTACTCTTTTCGTTTGTCCAACAGTCAAAATCAAATGAAATACAAAAACAAATTACAACTGAAATACGAAAAATGAACTTGCTGTGTCGTTCAACATGCAAAAGAAAACTAAATGCGTGCTACCGCTAATTCACAGATCAACTTTCTAAAACAAAAACTAAATGCGTGCTACTGCTAATTCACAGATCAACTTTCTAAAATAAATTCCATTTACCTTATATCATAACATGGCATTATAACTCCCAATTTAGATCTAGACTTTTCATATCAATGATGCTTCTCTAAATACACAAAATCATACAAACATCAAATCATTAATGGTTGCACAAGTGCTCGACGAAATCGGTTTCATAAAAATTGTAAGCCCATTTTATCATTTCAAACGTTCTGTACAATTATTCATTTAAAAAGTAGCGTCAATCGGATGTGAATCCTTGAATTCAAAATAACCCTTGGGACAACTTAACTGACAAAGATCTGATTAAATTTAATTTACTACACAGTAATATCTAAGTTTACTATGCTTTTCAGAACAATTTCTCTTCAAATTTATTTTAGATTTTCAAAAAGGGGGTTTTATGGATAGAAATAATGTCTGAGTTTTAAGTTTCAGTATAAAATGACAGTTATGTTGCCACTTTTATCTGTCCACCGGGAGATAATGCACAAATGCGAAGAATTTGGGTAAAACTACGACTTGTAAAAATTTGAAGGCGAGATCAAGCGTTATGATGATATACACATCCTCTTCTGATTGGTAATAATTGACTTGTGTCTTTAGTCAAACTCAAATGAAATAAGTAAAAAGAAAATCCCCATAACCATAGTTAAGGTAAATTCAACAAACGGTATCGATAATTATTTTAAGTTAAGAAAATTCATAAGTTAACCAAGAGTAAACAGAGCAAAAGTCATGAATTACTTCAGTCTGTGATGCTTAGATTTTTGGCTCAGGAGGGTGTAAACAATTTCTATAAACATTTCGACAAAACGAAGGGGGCTAACTGTGTTTTATATTAAACAGTCTCAGCGGTCTAAAAGCAAGGGGTAATAGGCATCTGGGATCCTACATCGTTTATGTAGATAATATGTTTTCCTTATAGAAATCGATGTCCCCGTGTAAGTGATTATTTTAACTAATTCAACCGCACTTGAGATACATAAATCGACACATAAGTAAGATTTGCTGAAACGTAAATGACTCTTTCCCATCGTACTTGAATCTTTATCTTATGGCACTAATGTTATATTTTTGTTGCAAAATTGCATTGGTTTCTTGTTGTAAATACTCTCCAGAAGACAAATCTTTGCAATAGATATATATTTACTATATTCACTTACAAAATATTAAGCATAAAATAATTCCTAATATTAGATTTGTTGCGTACTGTAGAGTTTTGTTTTGAAGCAGAAATAGCGAAATATGAAAGAATATTATGACAGAGATATTCTAATGATGTGGAGGACGATAGGCCCCTATTTATTTTCAGGAACATTCAAATTGACGGGTTGATAAAGGAAACATTCGTGGCGTAAAAATGTTTATGTTAATGTCGAAGAAGTGTAAATCAGGTATGGATACCATCATACGCTATAATAATACTTCAACAAAAATGACGACACCAATGAACAAAATGAAGAAACAAACGACGACATCAAATACTCTAACAAGATGGGCAATACGAAGTACACAAGAAAGGATTAAGGTACGATAACGAGGACATCAGTGATGGAAACTTTGACTACTGTCACGGCAACGGCTACAAGAACAAGTACTACAACCAAATCCAGGGACTAAAACAAGTAATAGAATAAGGACAGCAGATTATATAGCTTTCAGTTCTTTACTGTTATCGCATCGTCAGTATCAAATTGATTTTTTAACTACTTTGCTGTGCCTACTCCTGCTGCCTTTGATGTTTAAACTGTTGCAAAATAGTATGCCATTGGATGGTTATTATGGTGCTGATGACGACAATGTTGACAATAATGAAGATGATGATCATGTTAATGATAATGACGAAAGGAGGACATAGACGAATCAGTTAGATGATATAGAGATCGAGATTAGTTACAAACTGGTTACCATAAAATTAAAAACATGTGATCATAAAATAGATCGTCACTATACAATGTGTAGACTGGTTTCATAACGAATATGAGATAATGTAGTATCTTCTTACATAAATATTTTTTGTTGAATGTTTAATGAACGTCGACTAATGAAAGGGAAAGCACTTTCATTTCGAAATATGATCAAATGTAATTAAAGACAGATGTTCGTTTCACAGAGACCACACTATATACTTAAACAGGGATTTTAAGGTCTTTAGTATGATTATGGTTATCAGATATTGCTAGATCATAGTCAAAGTAAATAGAATAAGCTTGTATATGAAAAGCGCCGTAACCAGACTGACAACTCTATCTTTACACTTAAATAAGTTATATAAAATCCTAAAATGTTAGTTCTTTGCATTAATATAGCACGAGAGAGAGAGAGAGAGAGAGAGAGAGAGAGAGAGAGAGAGAGAGAGAACGAGATTGTATCCACATTTGTATTGAAGCTTCTTCCGTGTTTGCCAAACTTTGTTTTTTTATTTCTTACAGGAATTTTGAAATCCATCACTGTTCTTTACCTATAAAATACAATGTCGTGGTTTTCATATTTTCCATCGAATATTGCCTAAGTACCATTTCGTGTGACACAAACTTTAAAAAATGAAATATATTGATTTCCAGTCACGGTTTATGAAGCACACAAAGCGCATGTAGTAATACGTTACTGGGCATCGTTTGAGGTCACGTATGGGTTGGATGGTGGGTTATTGTCTACGCCACTAAGTTTACACTTGTATCCTGTTTCTATTTTTTCAGCCAAGGTAACGTTTTTGGTAAAACCACCGGTAAATCAAAAAGTAGGAACATGTTACTTGAATTGAGAGTTGATGGCCATTGCCTTGATCATTGCCAAGTAAATTTGAATTATTTTTCACTTCCTGTAGACCACAATGAAACAGCCTACATCAGATAGACATAGAAATTAGTTACTATAAGCATCTATTTTATGGCACTATTATCAAATCTTTCTAAAGACATTGTGATTTAATGTCATGATAGTTTGCTTACGTCCGCAACTTCCTTAACGCTCTATATTTTGATATACAAAGAGATTTTCTTCTTCACAAAAGTGATGATGCAGTTTCTTTGATATAACCGCGTTTCAACCTTATCATTAATCTTAGATTTTGAAATTGAAGAATTATCAGATTTTTGAATCAAAAAAGCGAGGCAGTAGGATCTTGATTTAATCTTGCTTACAGGATGTTCAATGTATAATTGCGTAAAACATCAAGTACATGCGTGATATACATGGATAATATATTCAACTTTTATATACGAATTATTATGATCATCCTTATGAAACTGGCTTGTTGTTGTATTTTTGTTTAATTATAATGGAGACGTCACCGTGTGCCGGAAAATTTGGCCTATTCTCGGCTCTTATTGGAAACTGGTATTTAACATGATGTTTTACGGTAAAGTTTATTGAATATGATCAGCTAAAGTCATTCAACTTGTTTTAAAGTATATGTATTAGCCGGAAGCAATAATTGCTTTAAAAATCAATGACCAATAGTTTATATGAAGTGAATTGTAAGGGTATACTTTAAAATCATAGTTTATGGTTATGTCACACGTTATATACGTTTAATTCTTATCTTCCCTTTGAATTTGCCATAGCTAATTTTATCACCATTTACAATTTCAGAGAAGTAGATTATACTGTATGTCTCTAAATTCTGAACACCGCATCAAACACCACATCAAATGTTACGTTCGTCCTATACCTGACACATTTCATGTGTGTATTTGCAGCAATAATAGTTTTTAACTTCCCTTTGATTCATTTCCCCAACTATCAACCAATGCCGTGTTATTGTACTGTGACAAGCGGCGACTGTTACTATCAATTATTCGAAAGTCCTATATCACTGTAAATTACGTTATATACTTCAATATAACACATCAAACATTTATTTAGAAATTCACCAGTCGATAAGTAAGTATGGGAAAGGAAAATACTAAACAAAAAAAGATAATGATATAATGTTGTGCAACCTAAGGTGACGTTAATCGAATTTATAGGAAGTTAAAACATATCATACTTTTTGAAAACCAGAGTTGGAAATGAATTCATGACTCGGGCTGAAATTCAGTAATTCTGCATCGATAAACGAGGTTAGCTACAGTCTTGACTCATTTAATTTTCTATCATCGATTTTTGTCAGATCTGTATCCTCTATTAATCAGGTCATACACTTCAGCGTAAAAATGTACCACAAAAAACAGGGGGGGGGGGGGTGGCATACAATAAACAAGGGGAAGTAGAAGACACCAAGTGATATTCATAATTCAATAAATCAATGACAGAAAAAGCCGTGGCAAAAGAAAAAAAAAGAAAGAAAAGAAAAAAAAAGAAAAATTTGGCAACACTACAAAAGGAGAACATAACTAGATAAAATCAAATTATAGAAACGCCAAAATACAATTGATAAAAGTATAAAGAATAGAATAGAGTAATGAAAACAGAATACACAAAAATAAAGATTTATGAAAGACAGTACATGTGATTAGTGTAAGGAATATAGCAGTAAGCGTTGAATGTTGTTCTCGGATTAAAATAAGATAGTATAACATAACAAATGAAAAAAGAGGGAGAAATTTCAACAAACAACTGACAATTTTGACACAAAGAGCAAAATAATATCTATATTGTTATAAATTATTTAATGGCGTATCAATTGTTTTAAATCTATAAAATATTATCAATATTTTATATCTGTTATAATACGTATGAAACAAAGAAGCGTCATGCTGTATAACTCAGGTAATAAATTTGATTTGATTAGACTTCAAAGGTTTCTCAATCAGAAGTTGCATGTCAGCTAAGGATGATATATCAGGGCTATATCTCTACTTAATGTCTATTTAATATCCTTACACATCAATTCCTTTAAATCGCACAGAATCTGATAGCTCGAAGGTCTAAGGTCAATGAAGCTTAGATAATTGGTAGTATGTTTTATTTGTTTGATTAGGATGTGTTCCCGTAAGGCTTTGTCTTAGGTATGGCATATGTTATTACTGATGATGTGAAAAGAGGCTTGATATTGTATAGATCTTAGATTTCTTAGATAAAATATTACAAATTTTCTGGAATTGGCCACACGGTCTTGGTGTTATATCCTGACTTGTACTTGCTAACATGATTCGGGAATTATAGAACATTGTCACTAGAATATATGAAGACCAACAATAATCAATGAGGGTGTACTCCACACGATTGAAGATTCTCAAGAAATGTCCATATACATAAATACCAATTTTATCGGTAAACATAAGAACTGTCTTTTATAAACTTCCTGTTAGCAAGTGTTCTTTCATATTAGTGTTGATTGAGGGTGACAATAAAAAGGATAGATACTGAGTATCCCCTCATTTATCAAAGCATGTGTGAAGGAACAAAAGATAAACAGAAAGAACTAGAAAACACATCGCATTTAATAGCCAGATGTTTACTTTATGCACGCACCAAAATAGTAAAATAATGTTTGTCAAAGGTTTTCATTTGAGAGAGAGAGAGAGCGACAAAAACCGACACAGCCAGAGAAACAGACAGGGAGACAAAAAATCAGAGAGATAGAGAAACAAACAGAGAGACAATGATGTTATTGAATTATTCAAATTAAAAAGATACGGCAATGACAATTGTTCTTGAGTACCTAAGGAATTGGTTCCTATTCGTTTTTCTTAGAAGTAATATACATGATAAATAAAAAGAAAATAGCTTAACCACATGAAAAGGAAATTTATGAATCAATTAGATAAAACATTCATTTAACTTCTAGCTTGTTAGGATAAACGCATTGAAACTTACATTATAATGGCTGGCTTCCTCCTCACATATTTGATGTAACAAAATGACTGTACTTTATAGTTATGCTATTTTAAGTACGTGGGATAATGCAGGAAACAGTGTAGTTCATGTGGTATTTGTCACCGATTAAAAGTTCATATAGTTGTAAATGTATGCTTATCAAATATGTGAATGTCTACATTCTTGTATACGCTTGAACCACACAGCTTGTCTCTTTACTGCTCATGATAACCACACACACATGTACATACATTCAAGTGTGCATACACATGCACAATTGAATTAAAAAACACACACAGATGAATAATTGTATATTCATTTTATAATTCATTTATTTTGTATGCATTTCAAATCGTTTCACCATCGCATGTTATGGTCAAAAATTGACACTGATAACAAGCACAATAAAAGTGTATATATCAGGCATTTTTTTTGACATCTTTCTATACAATTCTATACATTTTCTAAAATGTATAGAATTATTCTTCCAAACAAGATATAACTTTTTCTCGTCTTTTTTAAATGAAACGCAACTTAGACTAAAATACAATTGTAGCAAACGCACATTCAAAATGTTCATTAACGAGAAACACTCTTGTAACGAACATGTGAATTGCTTTCATTTAATACGCGCGATGTAATAAACCAAAGCTGTGATGCAATTTATTCCGCTTTACACTAATGAACTCTTTTTACATGTTGCGTTTTACTTAAAAGAAGATTTTGAACTTAGAGTTAGTAAATGGGAGAATTGTATTTTAAAAAAGGGATTGCCTTTTATACCCGTAACAACATTTCACGAAAGTCGTCATCGTAGTATGCGGATAAGATAAATGTAAGAACATCATCAACAGGAACTTTAAAACGGAAATATGCTATAACATGCAAAAGGATAGCGTCACAGTTAATCCTATAAATGAAAAACGTGCAAGAACATAACAAATAACAAATCCACGTTGTAAAGAAGAAAGTATTTGAAAAGAGTTTGATTTATACATATGTAATACAATTATGAACAACCAATAACAGCCGTTGTGACAAGTAGATATCGGTACACAGGTGCTCGCTCTAGTAGGTTTTACTGTAAAAAGAAACGGAAATTTACTTTTAGCATCATACACAAGGACCCATCATGCATATCCTTATCACTTCATATCACAACCAAAGTAATAGTCAAAGAACGTATGTTCCTACACTCCTTAGCAGGGACAGCTCGCCTTTTCTTTCTTCGAATGAAGCAGTGGAAGCTGAGGTATCATATCACAAAAGCCGAGGACACTATAAAGCTAGCTAAATGCTCAAGAACTATAGTACCAAGCAGAGGCCAAAATGTAGTCCTTCATCGAAAGTGGCTGGTATTTCCATCTTAGTAAGAAACTTTTTAAGCAACGAAATTACAACATAAATTACATTAAACAGCATTGCATAGAGAGAAACGCGTTAGCAACAATATTGTTTTCTTGCCGTAAGTTAAAACGCGTTGAATTATTCGAGCTATAGATCGTATTGAGTTATTCTTATCACACATAGGAGTAATTTATATAATACAGAATAAAACATTGGATGTAAAGTGGACATATCACTGGCGAAACGGTTGCATAATGGAACTCCTAGAAAAGTCTATTACAACTGCACACTTCAAACGAATCGCTTTTTATTATATCTTAATCCCCAACTTCTAGTTGTCTTATTACTATCTCAATACGTTCCACAGTACATCAAGGTTTTATGAATTGCCATATCTATTCAAATGGAACAAATTGTTGGACATCTAGAAATCTCGTATTGCATGCAGAAAATTTAAATAAATCAATACTTGTCCAGTTATCATCTTAGTTTGCCGTATTGTATTCTCGTACACATTACCATAACCAAGAATTATGTGTAGAATGAGCTAAATCAGAAACATCACTGATTCTTAATTTGCTGTTCTGTAAATGAAGTTAATGTTGATGTTCATACGGCGTAGCCCTGGTATCTATGGTCTTCCATGTGTCATATTCCTAACTTCAGCCAAATCTTACACTGAATATAACACTTAATGGAAAGATTGCTAGTAACGGTTACTAGTCATTGTACTCAAGTCCTATTCTAGTTGTAAATTGTTGAATTTCTTTAGGTTTTCATTATCCATATCGGTAGCTCTTTAAAGTAGATAAAGATTCTCTATTGTTCGAACCCGGGTTAAGTTTTGCCTGGTTATAACACTAGTATCCCACCAACAAGAGCTAAATAGGTGCAGACACCATACAATTGAAGAATTTATATGTATCCAGTAAGTCTGAAAATTAACTCAACTATTCTTGAATTCTGATTGAGAAGCTGGAGTTGTTCAGACTAAAGTAAAAAGGGGGAAGTAGAAGATACTAAAGGGGCATTCAAATTCAATAAATCACCGACAGGCAATATCGTGGCTTAAACAGAAAAAGACAACACTACAAACAATTATACACACAGCTACACTTATATTTACAAATGAAGAAGCACGAACCCCACTTCGAAAAGCAGGAGTGAGTCGAGGTGCTCCGGAAGGGTGAGTAACTCCTATTAACACGTTTTGTGCTGCTGAGTCATGAACCTCTTTTCTTCTACAGATCAGCATAAACGCAATTAAGCAAGCTTCAATATACGGTCCAAGTTGTCTCAAGTACCACTAGGTGTAGACCAGACTGTAAAAGGCATTGTGAAGAAATTTCTATATGAACCTCCATGTGATTGCCAGCTCTGTGAGAAGACAGCTATAGTCAGTTCGCTAGAGTAGCCTGACTGACTACATTTATTCATTACTTGCGCTTTATTACTTTTGTACTTTATGAGATAAGCTGTTGCTACTGACGTATACATGTATTTAATGCTGTCTTTTTAAGGGAAAATTATGTCATGATATCGGTAATTTGATTTTTATGACATTTAAAAGTATATAAGTATTAAGTGCAGGGATCAGGGTGCCAGCTTCATAGATTTTTATGTATCAACATAACCCTTTCCTCTTGAGAATGGGATTTGTAATATGCAAACCTTATTATTGGCGAAAGATGTCACTTTTACCGTCTGATCCAAAAAATATGAACGATTCCCCCGATACGTTGGTTCGGAACTATTTATCCTTGTATTCTCGAACGCCTCATGCGTCTTCAGATTAAGAGTCGCTTGTGTCTTTTTTTAAGTGCAAGTCTACGAGAAAACCATGCAAATTTAAAAAAAATCATCAAAATGTTCTTTCTTAAAAGTAATTAGTTTTGTTGCAGATCTATTAGAAATAACCCCACTAATACAACCATGTTGAAATTTCGAGCTCTAACACACTTTAATCTGAATAAATTGGGAAAACGTTCAAATGTAGAACAGAAAAGGAAAAAAAACCTATTCAAGTTGCATACCCTCAGATAACTATTTAAAAAAGTACCGACAGATTTTTTCCTCTGAACTTTGTTATATCAGCAAGTTAGGTGCTTTCTCTCGTTATTCATGAAATAGGTATTTTAAAAAAAATCATCTGTCTATGATCTGTTGACGTTTTATTTTGTAAAATCTTCTGTTACAACGTCTTAATTCAAAATTTCTGTAATAAATTTCAGAGAAGTTATGTTGCTTATTTACTACCTAAATGGAATCTTTTGGCCCGAACATACTTTAGATTTCATCAGCCTTTTTCGTAAATGAGCTAGATTTAATGATTGCAGGATTGCAATTCAAAGGAAAAAAAGCGGCAGATTCGGACTGCTTGTGACAAATTGCTAAAAAACCTACTTTTAATGCACGAATCATGAGGTAAAGACACCTACGATTCGTTTTCTTCATATGAGAATGATTGTACATTGGTAGTTCATTGACTTCGATTTCTTTAATGGAATCACGCCACATTTTGAACAAATTTTGATTGTCGGAATCTCTGCTTTGGGAAGGTTTAAAATAACGGACATGGTATAACGACCTGAAAAGACCTGGATATGTTTTTACCCGTTCACGTGTATATTAAATTTTCTTTATGCTGTTAAACTATGGTGTTTCACGGGTCAAGTAAATCCCGTTTACATAAGGATGCCCATTCATTACTGATGCTTATTCTAACAGAAGCTACTGAAATTTGGCGTTTGAAAGAAAAATACATCTTTTTGAAAAAGTGGCTTTAAATATACTTTTAAAACAAGGGCATTTTTGCTAGGGTTATCCTTCTTTATTTCTGAAATTGCTTGGGGTTTGTTTTTCTAGAGAAGTATTTTAGCATGATCTGTCATTTAATGAACATTCATTGCTAGAAAATCAAAAATTTAATCAAACACTAGCGTGCAAAAGTAGCATGTATTTCTCTTCAAATTTTAGCATCAGCAACTGGATTATGATCGTAAGGGGGGCTGTAATCAAATGTAAGATCTCATTCTCATTTTCTTTACTAAAAATTGCTTATTGCAATATATTTAAACATATTATTTGTAAAAAAAAACCTTGTTTTGACTACCTCCCCCTCTTACATGTATATTATTGCATGTAGACTTGCACTAAATACACCAATTATACATGTAGTTGAATTATGGTTTACCAAAAAGTGTATTGCTTATGTTTGTTGTTTGCTTGTTGTTGTTTAACGTCCCACTCAAGAATATTTCACTCATATGGAGACGTCACCGTGTGCCGGTGAAGAGCGACAATTTTTTCCTGTGCTCGGCACTTGTGGCCGTAGAGCAGGGAGGGTTCTTTAACGCGCCAACACCTACTGTGACACGGGTCCTCGGTTTTACTGTCTCATCCGAAAGACAGGTACGGCCAACCGCGGAGTGGCGTCTGCGGGAATCGAACCCTGGCCTTTCGACTGGAAGTCGAACACGCTAACCACTCGGCCACGGAGGCCCCTTTAAAGTCTTAAAACAAACTTCTCTCCAGAAGTTTCTTGAGAAAAGATTTACAACTCCTCCTAATTCTATTGAACTTTTTCACCATTTTTTTATTACTGGAAACAGTGTCTGTCACAATAAGCTGTATTCATGACCCACGGTATGCGTCATCGGTCGTTGGCAAATGGTCTATCGGATCAATACAGCTTTTTCTGTTGAAAAAAAAATGTTACAATTTCAAAAGACAAGACTAATGATGAAAATTAGAAAACAGGAAGTATAATTTATATATAAACTGATCAAACGACGAACAGCCTCTTGCGTATCGAATCAGGTGAGAGACATAAACTCCATATACAGGAAGTATAATTCGAAAAGATGTGACCGTGACGAGTGCCGCGCGCGGAGCAGGAGTTGCTTACCCTTCCGGAGCACCTGAACTCACCCCTTGTTTTGGTGGGGTTCGTGTTACTCTATTTTTCGGTTTTACA
>JACSZP010003810.1:0-13838 GCA_016161895.1 Pinna nobilis | reverse complement strand
AAAATGCGGGTTTATTTGCGAGATGTTTTCCTTCGTGTAATATACTGGAGAAAATGAAGTTCTCTCTTAAAATTCTAACATTGTATTAACCTACGTCATTTAACATAAACAACAGTCTTTAAATGTACGTGCGCGAAAGTATAACCCCGCGAATAATTCTAAAGCTACTTATTCGCCAAAATAAATTTCCATGAATATCCCCCTCGATATTACCGAAAAGCATTAAAATCAATTACAATTCCTTAGATATTGACCATTCAATTTCGCTGTTTGCTCATCATTTTGATTTATTTATTGTTCGTGATTAATAATTTCATGTTTTTAATTCACCTCAATATCTGCATCATCTTGCAATTTGATAGAAGGGTTACAATTTATATGATTACAAAAAAAACATTTTGATATGAATAATTGATAAATCGATTGAAAATGAAAAGAATTGGAAACCTTTCATCATTTCCAATACATAAATGTACCTTTATCTTGTGCATTCTTGATAAAAAAAATCCAAATATAATGAATTACAAAAATTCGTCATTATTGCAGTTTAAACATCTTTCCTTGCCGTCTATACATCGCTGGGTACACATTAAGAATATCTTTCAATTGAAGGAATTCATTTGTATTATCAATTAATTTGACTCTTCCAACTACATTGTATTATGTTGCTGACACTGGATGTATTTCTTTTATTTTACAGTCGAACTGCAACAATCGAAATGACAATGTTTATAATTGATAGTTACAAAAAAAGAGGTGAATCAGATTTTGATATTCAGATCTAGAAATTTCCACAGTGCTGTTTAATCCATAGCTCCCTGGAATACAACAGAATCTTCACTTAATCAATGATACAGGTGAATCCAAATTTGTCTTCCGGAGCACATGAAATCACTCCGGTTTTGGTGGGGTTCGTGGGACTATATTTTTAGTTTTACACGTCTTGTTGTCTGGATTACTATTTGTGTTATTGTCTCTTTTTGTTTTGGCCATGGTTTTTTCTGCTTGTGGGTTTTTGCATTTCAAATCCCCCCTTGATATCTTGAACTGTCCCCTTTTCTAGGGGCAGATGGGTTAAGATGTCATCAGAATAGACTTATTTTGAAGAAGACCTGAAGCGATTAAGAGTCAAAATGCACTAAGTAATGCATTTCGGCTGAATTCATTTACGGCTCTGATAATCAGTTAATAAGCCTAAATTTCTAGTTAAACGCTATAACATGACTTTAAAAAATATATCAGACATCATTCTGATTGTGAATTTCTGAGTCAATTAGACTCTGTTTGTACCAGTCAAATGTTGTCCCATGAATGTTCCGAAATATTTCTATTTGGATCCAAAAGTCTCATAAGCAATCACTTCCTTGTCAACTACAACATTAAGATCATTAACTCAATCTAATGATATTATTTTCGTTTTCTAGTCGGTAATTCGGTTCATGTCTGAGTACCACATCTCTAGAAAAATCATTAGAAATAGCATCTTTGCTTTTGTTTATTATATGATAGTATCACCCTAGATCTGAACTCAGAAAACGAAACTTTCAAAAGTTATTTAATTTTGTTTACACTATACTCGTTTGTTTTCAAAGCATGTAATACATACGAAATCCTACAGCTGACAAGAGATGTTTAGACTATAATATGCGGCATATCATAGACGTTTGTATGGATAAGATATATTTCCAAGGCAACATAAAAGAAATTTGCCAAAGAAATGAAGTTTGCTATGTATAAACATGAATTCCTTTTAACAGCATTTGATCTCAGTGGAGTTTACAATATATAGATTTTCTGAGATTTATCAACTTTTCTATTAAGTAAAAACACAATTAACACACTCTAGATTTACAAATTGTCGTTATTTTTGTAATAAATCTGTTAATTCTGCAGCTGTGATATTATGTAGCTGAAGCAATCATTTTAATCAATTTCATTTCCCTTTGTAAAGGCCAATGCTATCATAATTTTTTTTTATGTTACATAAAGATACTTCCCTTTGGTCGAAGTCCCATGTCACAGTAGGTGTTGGCACGTTAAAGAACCTTCCCTGCTCTACGGCCATAAGTGCCGAGCATAGGCAAGACTTCTCGTCCTTCACCGGCACATGGTGACGTCTTCATACAAGTGAAATATTCTTGAATGGGACGTTCATAAACAATACAACCCACCGTTAAACATTGGATTTTACTAGAATTGTTCATTAACGTAAATGCTAACAAATCGAATATATTGAAATGATTCTAAAAAGTATCACTTACTTTCCATTTAACAATTGATGCTTTCATACATTAAAACAATCTCTTTGGCTAATTGAACTTGATACCGCATTTCGACTTCAATTTGCTTTCAGAATTACGCATATCACAGTTCACATTTAGAAGATAAAAGTATATTCCTTTACTAATTGTTTGATTTTATGTGTAACAATCGATTTTTTTTAACTCAACATAAACGATTTCTATGCCGTATCTTCTTACGCTACATTTCAGATTTTGAATTAGTTCATAGAAGATAAAAGTATATTCGTTTGCCAATTGTTGAACCCTATTTGAAACAATTGATTTTACTTAACTCGACAACCACGGTTTCTTGGCTGTAGACCTATCTTCTTCCACTTAGTTACAGTTTTTGAATTATTTCATAGATGTTAAATATATAAAAAATTGAAGAGTGCATCAGCAACCAAGGACAGCTAGAAAAGCATTACAGTTAACATTGATTTCTGAATTTCTTGTTGAAGGTTATATGAAGTTCGAGGAATTGATTTTCCCATGTGTGATATATCGATTTCATTTGAAAGGCACGGCATGTGGTAATTATTTTCTTTTATATACTTCCCAGGTCATCACTATACTCATTCATCAACATAGATCTGATTAAATTGTGATCGCTCCATGCTCATGTTTTCCTGATATGTTGCAGTGAAAGAATTTCATGCTTCTCCACTGAGGTCACGTTGTTATGACACGGGACACAACCTTTGTCACGTTAAATGATGAAACTAATTCATGAACCACGTGAATCACGAAAAGCTACTGCGGGGCTTTACATTTTGTTCTTAGTCATTTAAGTACTGTTCCATGTAGGGATCAAACTCTGGTGGCACATGAACTGATTTTGAAAAAAACTTCCCATGTGGAGTTTGTACCTATACGTGTTCCAATAAATGGAATTTATTTTGAAAAATTTACATCGGTTATCATGGAAACGGGGCATAATGTTATCACTGTCATTGGGTGTCCCTGTTGTAAATAAAATAGCAAAACTACCAACTTTTTAAATGGCTTTATCTCAAAATATAACCACTGAAGTAATAAAATGGTATTTCCTAATTCAAATTAAAGACTTCATCTGATAAACAGATAACGAATTTGCAAATTCTGAAAAACGTCATATCCTGCGCAAACGTCATTTCTGCGGGATGATTACGTACAGTAACGTTCCTTCACCGTTACAGATACTAGACCCGCACAAATGTTATGGGGGTGCCACGTGGTACATGGATTACTTCCATTAGCCGATGGAGATGCATAGTATAAAACACCAAGCAATGACCAGCTATAATCATGACATTTCAACATTGCATCTAGACCTCTAAAGTCCATGGGTGTGTAATCTGTAAAATAATGTTTGATGGTATCCAAATGAAAGCTTGGCCTATGCATCCTCATCATGTATCTGTATGCTAAATGTAATTCCAATATTTAGACAGAGATAATATGAGGAAACTGCTGGTGTACAGACCTACCAACCGACCTAACGAATGACAGCGGTAAAGCAATACGCCCCCCTCCTAAGACAGGGTAATAAATTTTCCATAAAGTTCCATAGTCAGAAAAGGTAATGACTTGGGGTTTTATCAAACGCGATCTCTCAGTGGAGTTGTGGAAACCGTTTTACTGCACTGTATAAGATAAAAGAATGATATAATTGTTTCTTGTATTATCATTGAGCTCAGGGGATATTATAACATTATTTTAGCATATTTCTGGCAGGAGAGAAGATTTCTGGAGTAACCACACAATGAAGGCAAATTCCAATGAAATGTTCATGAGCTTAATAGGTCTTATCAGTGGACCGTCTCTTGTGAGGCCTGCGGAACCAAAATGAATTTTGACGATCTTCAGGTAAAGTAAAACCTGCTTTAGCGATCACCTGTATATAAAGAACACCTGGTCGCAAAGACCATTTTTGCTATTCACAATAGTACCAAAATAATCTGCGCAAAACATTGTGAACCTCTATATTAAGACCAGCTAAAAATAAAGACCAGTTTTCGTTTGCCCCTTAGGTGTTTTATTTATGTAATTTTACTGTATGTTAACATCAAACAAGGTGGTACTTTGGATCAAGTTATTTCTTTCCCTCTATGTTTCATTTTCCATCACTCCGAACAATTACCTTAACGCCCGAACAATAATCTTGAAACATAAACTTCAACTGTGCAGCTTCAGTAAGAATTTGAGACCTACTACAGAAAACGCAAATTAATCATAACGACTCCAAGACTAGTTGATAGGCTGACGAATGCGGCCTTTGGCACGGTTAGAATGTAATAAAAAGAAAGTGTAACGGTTCAAACGAAAAGATATCACTTAAAGTGCATTTGGGAAACGATATACATATATCAAACTGAAAAAGAATATCACCCGGAACAATAGAGGCTGTATAAGGCGTGATAGCGACACCTCAGGCGTGCTTTATTTGTTATATAATTCACCTCTCTCTCACTTTCCTCATTTAATACTGCATTTTTGTATTTTAAGTTACACAGAAACGCCATTGTTCTTTAGAAAATTGACTACAAGAAGAGAATTATGAGACGGGCAGAGACTGAAATCCGATAATTTTCTCTCATTTTTGAAAATGCTGCATAAACTGCAGCCGTCCTTACGAACTTGATATCCCCGTAGTAGCAGACTCTGTTATGGAATCAGCCGTAAGGATAACTTTGATCAAATACACCATCTTATCATTAAAGCTACATTGTAATGTATGTATCCATTGTGAAAATATGATAAGTCTAGTATCATATATCCGAAGATATTGGTTATTTAAATCGCCAATTTTTTTTGTGTTGTAATATAATGAATCCATATTTTTTTTTACAAAATGCTTTGATACTAAGAAGAGCAGGTGCCCGCTAAGATAAGGTTGTCTTAGGCTAATTGTCGCTAAAGACTAAGCTACATTTCATCCCTTGAAATCGAAAAACTTAATCATGAAATTAATTGAGATCTTGTCGTGTATATTTATATCGAGTCTATTCCCGTATCTTGTATCACCAAACATATGCAAGTGCTTAAGATAAGACACATTTCACTTGACAGACACGACGTTGCATGAGACAAAGTTCTTAGCATAGGAAAAGTTTTAAGCTTCTCTAAGCTTGAGGTCACAACGATCAGAATGAATTTATGTAAAAGGTGGCATAAAATAATAATACAGCAAGAACAATTTTAAGGAAATCTTAGTGAGGTGGTATTTCTACCTGTTCAGTCAACCGCAGTGCGGCGCGGATTCGAACCCGCAACCTCATGACCAGAAGACATTGAGTCATTGCAGTCCCTGTCATTTGATATAACCATAAAACTACTGATAATGGTGTAACTTGAGACTTCTACCTGTATTTGCCTTATCTAGATCCTATCTAGATCTAAAGAAGAAGGACCATTAGCTAGCTCTGCATGATGAGATATATTAATATTTAATATCATGACACGCTGACATCAAGGATGGCTCATTATCGCAATTTGAACAAATGCGTAACCCACTTTACCATGAAGTGTAGGTCAGGACCATTGATGAATATTTTATTTCCATTATTGTTATCATCAACTGCATTATCATTAGTCATAAAATAGTACATAATAAGGTCGCGGCAGGTAACAGGCTATAGGTAGCTCAGGTGTTAAGTTCTGCTTATATCAGCTGAGTTTGACTGTAGCATAACGGCGAGTGGTACCAGGTAGCAGGGAAAGCTTATTCCTCCGTGGCACCTAATTCCACCACTGGATTTTCAACGTATTTTATTTACCCACAGATTCTCCGGATTTTTTTTTTCTTATTTTCTAGAGATTTATAGTCTTGTGTTTTTCATTTCTATGGTAATTTTATTCCGTTGAAACTCATTGTCGTCATGGAATATACGCACGAATGCGAACATATCAATATCTTATTGAAGAGAGAAATACAATAATTCTATTATTTCTGGCAAAATTTGAGGGGAGTGAAATTTGTTTGTCAAAATGGGCGACATGATTTTGCATTATTTTCAAAATTTCGAAAACTTTTCACATAGAAATGATGTTATAAAAGTTTCGCTTTTATGTCATATGCGTTGCACTTGAAATAAGGAACTAGAAGTTTGTCTATCCATTTATATTTTAGCACGTCGGTGATGGTACATAGCAAATAGCAAACCCATACAACTGAATCAAGTTGATCAGTATTTGATTTAAAAGCGAATGCCAATCCTCATAGACTCCTGTACATTGTTATCAAATCCACGCCACGTACTTCTGATTATTAATTAGATAGGATGGTACAGGAATTAACACCGTGCATGTCTAGTAGCAGGTTCCCGTACTATATCCAGTTATTTTGTCGGTTATATATGAGTCATTCAATAATATCGCCATGTCTATGCCTGTGAGAAGAGTATAATTGATTGATTTTTGTCATTCTTTCAAATCAGCTTATGTACAATATCAAAGTACGACTACAGACAGAAAAGGTTAACTGGTGCATTATCTATCAATACCAGATGTGTTTATTCATTGTCCGAATATTTGTCGTGCATACAAAACATGCTTCGATAAGCACACGGTAAAACGTGTAGACTTACATTAGCTGGTTGTATTGTAGTTTAACGTCGCACTCAAGGATCTTTCACTGATATGGAGGTGCCACGGTATACCGGTGAAAGGTGGTAAATATGACCCAAGCTCGGCACCTTATTATTACCATTGAGCAGGGAGGGTTCTTTAACACCTATTGTGACACGGGGTCTTGGTTTTTACTGTCTCGTCCGCAGGACAGGGACAGTAAAGTAAACTGAGCGAGGTTCAGATTTGAACTCATAATCTCACGATCAGAAGACAAACATGCAAACGACTTAATCACGGCGGCCTTACATGTAACAGTTAACACATGATAAAACGTAAACTTATGTAACAAAAGATATAAATGCACTTACTGTTGCTAGTACAATTGCAGCCTATGTAAACATGTCCGAGTTTTTTCTGCTGCAATTATTTTTCAAGTTTTCACGTGGTCCAAATGAATGTTTCCATGAATAAACCCATCAATCATTGTGTGTCATGTATGCACTGTGCAAATCAACACAATTATAACAGTAAATGTTTCACGTAATGCAGATGTAAGCTCGTCGTACAACCGTAATTTTACATATGTCAGCAGTCTTGTAGAGTGAAAAAATAATATCACTTGGAAAGGTTCAGGTAAATTTGTAATCGTAATACGTAGGAGTTCACGGTGTTAACTATGTATAAGTATACATGACTATAACGCATCATCATTGACAGTATTTTTGGTCGGCCTTTCATCTCTCTTTAGTTATTTTCAAAGGATTTTCATTGCTTATTTATTGTCATGCGGAGTATGTCTAAACATATATTCATTTCCACTGACATGGAACAAAAAAGCGTGAATTTTTCAATAAAGACCAAGAAGATAGAAGCATTGGAAAATGAGTCATTTGGATCTGATGAATAATTATTTAGTCTTTTGAAAACCCTTGCACATAAATTTCAGGTATTTAGGTGCCGCAACAGACAATGTCAAAATGTCAAATGGTTCAACGAGTCAGTTGATAGAAGAATAAGATATATAATTGCTCACTTACCTTTTAACAATTACTCAGCTGCATAATGCAGAGCAATGCACCTCTCACACGTCACACCGTCGCATTTATGTCGTCTGCTCACAGATGCGCGCGCTGAGTAATCTCGCAGCAAATTGGATTGAGTAAAGTTGTTTGAGATGTATTAGTATTTTAATGTTATTATGTAAGAAACAGACTTTTCTTACAGAAGTCTGTTACGTAATAAAGGAAAGGAAAATCCAAGTGAAACGTGAGATTATTTTATCAAAAGGGTGTATGCAAAATATGTTTAAGAGTTTCATCTAAATCATAGTAACTTTAAAATACCATATGCATAGATTTGCATCACCATCGACACGTTTATACACTAATACGAGAATGTGGCTGCCAGAGTAATCGGCTTTTGGCGAAATGGGTTGTCGGAAAAACAATGTGCTGTCGGAGAAATTGGCCGTCGGAGTAAGGACCCGACCCGTTATAATATGGCAACGCATTGTTCCATTGAGTAAAATTAGGGGCCGAATTCACAAAGAATTGTAATTATAACTTCTACACTTAAGTGCAACTCTACGAGTTCGTACATATTCATAAAGAAACTTCTAAGACTTTTACTTCAGTGTGGAAGCTGTGCTTAAGTCAACGACCATCTATTACCATTCCGTAGTACAACTGTCTTGTTCTAGCCAATGAAAAATAAGCACAAAATATGGCGTCGCCTCTAATAATTATAGGGACAGCTAATGACTTAAATGCCAGAAAACAATGGGTCATCAGGAACAGGGTATAAGTGCTAGATAGGTATGGATGACGACGATTTGATCGCAAGATACAGATTTCACTGTCAAGCCATCTTGTGGTTGTCTAAAATACTAAGTAACTATATAGATCTACCAACACCGCTGAACTAATGCGATCTCACCTCATATTCAGCTATGATTAGCACCACAATTCATCTTGAACTATTAATGTTCTCCTTCTTGAGCCGTTTACAGTGACGATGTCACCTTATCGCTTTGGGGATCCTGTCGGAGCCGTTTTTGTATGCTGCCGTTTACTATTACTCCCGCAAAAATTCCTGAACAACCCTTCATAGTTTTATTCGGAAAACTTCAGCACCGGCGACCGACTCGCGTCAAGGTCTCACTACACAGTTAACAGGAAGTGGCCCCTGTCTCAGAGAGTGCATGAAAAATAGCAAAAATGCTTGAATTTAATCAAAGTGGAGTGAAAATTGATGTATGTAAGCTATGAGAGATGTAAAATATGATTTAGAAAGCTGGATTTCAGTAGAATTTGAAAACATATGGGAATGTACAGTTTGGAGTAGTGATATGGTGCAAGAGTACTGAGTAAGGTGGCAGGGGGAATCCCCATAGTTCAAAAACAGTCATGCTGGTAAGCACATGGTTTCTTGATACCAGTCATTCAGTGAGAATTTGCAAAAAATTGAAACGGGAAACACCCCTTTATTTTTTAACAGAAAAATCAGTAGAGGATTTCCTTTCAGATGAGCCATAGCTTATGAACGGATCAACCCTTATATGTTCAGGGTAGACTTTTGACCATTGACAATTTAACATAGGAGTCAATGGGAGCTTGTAACTGTGTAGTGAGACCTCAAGATGGCTTTTAACAATAGTCACCTTTTTGACAGACTAAAAGCAGGTCATCTGTCGTTCTGTTGACATATCTTGAATTCCAAAAATAACACAAATCAGCACGTTTCGCATATTAACCTCAAAATCAGAAGGCAAACAACTCTAGTGTAACAGATCCAATTATAACAATGTGAAAAATCGTCTGACCCTTGCTGGATTTGAACCACGGTCAAGTATGCTACAATCTATAATAGTTGTGGATAGAAAATAGGCTACAGAACAGATTTACAATATTCTTCCAAACCGGTACTTGTAATATTACGCTATCTAGAAAAGTAGATGGTTTACTTGGGATATCTCAACCTTCCAAGTCCTGAATTTTTCACAGGGTTTGCGATGTCATTAACAGGCACCTGCCAAACACAGTATTTCCTACACATCAGGATTACATTGCAAGAGTTAAACAAGGATTCCTTCGTCTCGCATCCTTCGGAAATGGTCTAGGGTCGATTGATGGTACTCTCATTCCTATTCAAGGGATTGGAGGTGATGATGAGGTCACCTTTATTTGCAGGAAAGGTTTCCATGCTGTTAATGCACAAGATGCTGTGTTGTTTTTGTTGTTGTTGTTTTTGTTGTTTTTGTTGTTGTTGTTGTTGTTTAACGTCCCACTCAAGAATATTTCACTCATATGGAGACGTCACCGTGTGCCGGTGAAGGGCGACAAGTTTTGCCTATGCTTTGCACTTATGACTGTAGAGCAGGGAGGGTTCTTTAACGTGCCAACAGCTACTGTGACAAGGGACCTCGGTTTTTACTGTCTCATACAAGATACTGTGGATCACCATCTGAGGTACAGTTATTATAATGGCTAGCATCATCTTTAGAACATTATCTGTGTTTCAAAGTTTATTATCAACAGTGCTCTAGATATACTTTTATAATGATGATATGGGATAGGTTTGTTTTTCCGGTAACTGCCATTTTCACCCAGACGATTAGAATTTCAAAACTGAATGTCTCGGTTTCATAAATAGAAATTACTTTGCACGTCGATGCCAAATTTTACATGGAAACAATAATATTGTGTCCATATATATTTGCAAAGGTATTGTAAATAATATATAATAGCTATAATAAGTACTACCCTGTATGTGATACTTCAGTTTACAAGGCGGCTTAGCGTTGGATTGAGTTTGGGGTCAATCGGTTGACCAGGTAAAATGGTTACTGTTGCTGAAAATAAAATTTATAGTGATACGTTGCTTTCTACAGAATTATGTATGTATGTTGGATGTATTTTTGTGTAACGTTCCTCTCAAGAATATTTCACTAATATGTAAACGTCGCCATGTGCCGAAAGTGGATCCTCGTTAATCCAACCGCCTTCGTTCCTTAGCAAATCGGTGTATAGATGAATAAAGCATCTGTTTTACCGAAAAAACGCCTCCATATTGACCGATACAAATTAAAAACTCAACCCCCCCCCCGAGAGAATGTTGTCTGCAAGATGAAGCATCATGATTACTGTAAATCCAATAATATTTCCGAGAATGTTATTTTCGTGTAATAACGCGAGTACACTTACTCGCGAAAACAAAGTACTCGCCAACGTACGGCTTTTAATGTAATGGATACTTACAGTGTAAAAGCACATTTGAAATTACAATGGGACCTATCTTGAGAGATCGACATTGTAATGAGAGACCACCTGTCTACAGAGACCACATATAAATCTAACTCATCTTTTAAAGTAACCATATAAATAAAAACCCGTCATCACAGACCACCTGTTTTGAAAAATCAAAATTTCGTGGCAGAAGTGTTTGTCTCTTTAGACAGGATACATATATATTGACAAATAATCCATTTTCATGGGTCTGCATAAAACTGGTGGTGCTCTATCCTACAAAGCAGAGAAAAACATCAAAATGATAGAGGCAGTATTTAGAATCCACAAGCTAGCAAAAAACAAAGACATACCTCGGGACGACTGTGCTGAAACTCCACAGCTATTAAACAGGTCTAGGTCTAGTGTGTATCATGAGAGAAAAAAACAGCAGCAATGTCATTAAGACAAAATATCATTAAACGTTTTCAACATTGTACAAAAAGTTTACCTCAAAGGTCAAACTCTGAAGCGTGTATCATTTTGAAGCTGTCGAGGTATAACTGAAATAAATGTTGATAATGGAGTCACACCTTTTTCTGGAAATGCGTAGTACACATTTACAAAATGGCTGCCTCACGATGTGGTTTGCACTTGCTAGGAGTATCCCAGCTAGCCGAATAATTATATTCCTCAGCTCTTGTTGGTTTAGAATGAATCTATTGTTGATAATGTGATGTGATAACATTTTATTCTTAATTCTAATTAAATTATAAGAGATACGTTTAACAGTTTTTTACTTTACTGTGAAATGATAAGGTTTAAGGTGGTGCACAGTACTGCACACTATGTGTGTAATCTGCCTCGCGGATTAATAAAAAACGTGCACCCCCTAAAAGCATATGATATGAAAAGATAAAAGTAACGTACCATGATCGATCTCATGATTCCTATAGGGAATACAAAAAAAGATATAAGCAAACAATGATCATTGGACATATGAGAGGTGGGATCGGGTGTCCCGGATCTCAATATACTAAGTAATGTAAAATTGTTAAAGTTAGTTATGAAACAAAGGTGACATGTAAGGTGAAAATATTTTATTTACACAATATAAAGCTCTTCTAAATTTGAACACCACAAAAGGAGCCTTAATAAGATGATTACAGGGGTAGGGACAAAGGGTTGTTTTCAGCTATATTTATTAGAGTTGAAAATAATAGTACAAAAAGCATCATTTTGTTATTCAAGAGTACTTAAAAATTTAAGACAGTTAAACTTGGAAAGATGAAGAGACACAAAATATGACATCCCCAATATTAGCCCTACCCTCGTATCCTAGTATTAATTACATGTATTTATTGAATAACTCATAAGTGAGTGTTAGCCGATACAGCGGTCGAGTCTACTTCAGATCGATTATTCCCACGTTGCAAGACCGCTTCAAGGGAGATCACTCTCATTTTTATCAGCAATTGTAATTCCGTTTTGTAATGGAAAAAGTCGGATCAACCATTCTCTCCAGATCTAGCCCCATGCGACTTTTTTTCCTTTTTCCAAAACTTCAACAGTTCTTATCTGGTCGCCAATACAAGTCCCATCAACCCCTTGATCAGCCATCAGTTAGTGTCTCAGAGGTCTACCTAAATCAGCGTACCGTGACACATTTCAGAAATGGATTCAGAGATTGAAATTATATATTTCAAACCGCGGAGAATACTTTGAAGGGATGTAATGCTCAGTCCACTAACCCTAATTTAAAAACATTCTTTTTACAGGAGAACATCTGCTTCCTCTAAATGTATGTCATACAACCTGTTTTTAGAGACTGTCTACGAGAAGGAGCAAAATGGTCACATATGAAAGGTGGTCTCTTATTTCAGGTGATATATATAGATAAGAACAATTTAGAGAAACATATATTTAGGTCACATATGACAGGTAGTTCTTTAATTCAGTAGATCAAGAATGCAAGTTAGACTGCATTTGACAAACGGTTTTAAATTGCAAATGTATTATTGTAAGGGTGCATTAGGTATATAAAGGAACTAACAAAGATGGTGTTATCTATATAAAGATAACAAATTAAATGTCAATTTTACCGTAATAAAGAACTTCAAGGCGGAACATGCATATATGTACAATGTGTCAGTTAGTTAACACAGAGGATGAATTGCATTTATCCTTAAATGTCCAGTGTGTAATGATTCAGGGTGTTGATATATCAAATAACGTTATCGCAAAAGATCAAACTTATCGAATTGTCGAACGTGGTTCGTGATTAACCCTTTCAACCCAAAGTATCAGAATGGTATGCTCTTTTCTATTGTGTTGACCAGTCTATTTCGGTCTGTGGTGTTGAAAGGGTTAAGAGATCAAGAATCTATATGAATTTTTCTCTTTGGCAGCAAGAATGTTTAGTCATAATTAACTACAAACATTGAAACTTAATTTAAAACTTTGATGTGTTTAACTTTTACAATCTGCCATTTTACAAAGTGATATATATATCTCACCAAACTTAACTATTGTTGTTTTGAATTTAGTATACTTAAAATTACAAATGATGTAGTATTGTACTTTGCGTGTGTTGATTATCTTAAAAGAAATATGGGATGAAAATGTAACTTTATTTCGGAAATACATGTACATGTATACTTTAATAGTAGATGCGATATACTGATTAAACGCAAATACTAGCATAGTCAAATATATTTGTTGTTGCGTTGTTGTTGAACGTCCCACTCAAGAATATTTCACTTATATGGAGACGTCACCGTGT
>JACSZP010003807.1:0-11878 GCA_016161895.1 Pinna nobilis | reverse complement strand
GACATCTTCCCCACTTTTAAGTATCTTTCAGATGTGTATGATATCCACCAAGCTTTGAGTACCTTGTAGAAGTGCATATACAGTGTATATGACCTCTTGCTAGCATATAAGTATTTAAAGGTTTTCATATGACCGTTGGACGGCAGATGTATACGTCATGCATATACCGGTATAGAGACGAGTTGACGATTAGTACATTGGAATATCATATCATAATTCATGATTCAGGAAGTAGATAGATTGGGCATTTTGATGAGTGTGTGCTTCCAGCATCTTGGCATGCTTATGGATTTTTTTTTGTATATTTGATGAAGAGTAGAATGCCATAGTATATATCAGACCAATTTTTTATGTTGACAGTTCTTGATAACAAAGTATAGAGTTCAGAACTTGATATAACACAAATAGTTACTCTGATACGGTAATGATATGAACCTTGAACCAGAAATAATTCAGGTTTTAGTTTTTTTAAATACATGAAATAGATTGTTCATCAAGATAAAGGGAGATAAGTCTGAATTGCGTGTAGTCAATTTCTTTCGCTATATATAGTAGCAACAGATGTAGTTAGCATTAACATTGAATTCATATCTTTTTTTTTTTGGCACAGTAAATTTAACATTACATTCAGTTTAACATTATAGAGCCATGATAATTATTTTGGATAAATATCAACTGGAGATGCTATTTTGACACTGTGCAGAGTTCCCTTAATCTCCGCTACTGAATGTCATACTCCTTTGGTATCTCATTATTGCTTCTACCTCTTATTAGAGTAGATATACAACTGTATTTTTTACTTAACCCAGTAAACTCTACAGCATAATGTACTTCTATATCCTCACAGGTTATCTTATGTATTGTTCTGTGAGACTGATAACAGGGAAATTAGATTCTTTGTAAGTTTACAGTTGCCCACTTTTGCATTTTGCAGTAGACGACAATATAGATGAAATAGGAAGCAGGCCTAAAAACTTCAGCAATTTAGATACTGGTAAGTAGATTATTTCATATATGTAATACTGTTGTTTCATTTTGTTGTTGTGCTGTTTGTTCAAGAACCTTTCAGTAGCATTGAGACATTACCAATTGTCTTAAACTTTCGGTTTTGGGGTTTGTCTCAAGCCAGTGTATACCTCTTACATAAAAATACACAAAATCTCATCCAGACATGTTGCTTAGATATTTCACAACAATAACTCCATTTAATTTGTAGCTCTTTACCATAATAATGTATTTGTTGAATGTACCAAAAAGTAATTGGTTCCTTTGACTAACAGAAGAAAGGGATTTAAGGTGATACAAAATTTGCAATAAAAACAATCTTTGTTTTACTTTCCGTTTTGCTGCTCATAAATCAGCGTTTTGTGCACATTGATATACATTGATGTTGTCTACTTCTAACATAAGTTATTGAATACCAGTCTCTACCCATTAACAGTTTTTATCCATTAATAAATTACTTCTATGTCAACAAATCTTGATTCTCTTTTGAATTCTGTTGGAAAGAAATGAACAAAAACTTCTTCCCACTTAGAATAAAGTAGAGCAGTTTTTGTTTCGTGTATCAGTTTTGTAAGATGATCTTCTTCAATTCTCAATGATCAAACGTTTTAGTGTTTAAAATGTATAAGCATGTTTTAAATTGGAATCATGTGATGCTCTTCCTGATATTTATAAACATGCAATAATCATTCCAGTGGAGGAGTGTTTGTGTTAATGAAATGTAAATAATACAACAAATGGGATTGTTTGTTCTGAAATGCTAAGTGGTCCCAATGGAGAGTTGAACATTTCATAGCTTTTCATTTTTATGCTCTCCCTACAAATGCTGTTGGACTGGTTTGTAGCTTTGATTATGAAGAGTCCATTTTATGTATAAGGGATGCATTTAGTTAATGGTGTAACAATTTAGATCAAAGTTATGACCTTGGGATCATAGTTTGGTTCTTGGATTCAGAAGAAGAAGTCTTTCCATTCTACAAGTTGTATAGAAATTGATTGGGCTCTACAGATTTCATAAATTGTACTGAAAATTCTGTAGAGCAGAATCCAGGGTTTTAGGATGTCTGATTATGTTTGGATGACATATGGACTAACACTGTTGTAGTAACACAAGCATGTAGTTCACGGTCCACTGGGATCATGTAATAGATCAATACAGATATTTGTCTCTCAAGCTGTCACAGTACAGGAGTCAGTGGCCTTTATAGTAGTACTGTTTCTCAGCACATCCTTGTCCTAATATGGACAATTGATTTTGCCTTTATTAACTTGTTTACTGTGACATTGATTGGACTTAGTATCAACACAAGATGTAAATAAAGCTTTTGCTGTGTTATTTGTGGAAACAATTAAGAAGATATCCATTCTGTTAAGTGTAAGAAAGGAAATGGTCAGTTTCTTCTTGTGTGTGTGTGGCAGGACTAAGTTGTCGCTGCAGGAAAATTAGAAAACAAGCCACGAGATTAAGTGTAATTATAAAAGTGTTTATCATCTCACAGGATGCACAGGACATAGCCAGTAAGTGCTTTGTGATTTATTGATTTATTATAAGGGAATTCCAGGATTAATACTGATATTTGCAGTTATAATGGTAATAGCATTTGTAATTGTTGTGTGAAGCAGAATATGGACAGTGGCTATTGGCCAGAATTGTTTCAAATATAGATGCATGTGTAAGATGGAAGGAATAGAGAGGTAGGCTACAGATCATTTCAGATATGTGAAATATTTACCCAGACATGGAACAAAACTTCATTTCCTATTGTCCAGTAAGGAAATTACATGTGCCAATGATGATGTGAATATGTGCTTGTACATGAAAAGTGGAATATTAATGCATATGCTGCAATAGTGACCATGGATGTAAGTTCTATAAGCTTACAGATACATACTTCATGGTACATATACATCAAAATTGAAACATTATATAATTTCCAACTGTGAATTGTGAAATAAATGTTTGATCAGCAAGTAGTGAAAATTTGTACTTGTGTCCGGTATGAGTATATAATCGCCAGTACTCTGGATATGAGCAGAGATGATACTTGTGTGTAAATGACTGTGTTGTAATACTACTGGGACATAAAAAGTGACAGCCAATTAAATCTTCAAAAAAAACAGTCATGTAAAAAATTTCTGATTCAAAAGTGACTATGTAACATTGATAGTGTAGCAACTGTGGAAATACATACTATGGCATGTACATGAAAAAAGAAAGAATAATTCATGTCAGTACAGAAGTGACCAGTGGTGAACAGTTGAGTAAATGTGTGACCAACAATGGTACTAAATGGAATATATGAAAATGTGTACTGGGAAATTTGAAGTATTCTGAAGTAGGACATCACAAAATAGCAACAGCAAAAAAGCAGTTTTATGTTCACAGAAAAAGAATGAAAAGTGCTGATTCAAAGTGACCGTCAGTGATACTAAAGTGAATGTGATTTGATATACTGGCACATACCCACCAGTGAAAAAGTCAAATGTCTAGTGATGATGCAGAGTCAAAAGTTGAATATGCAAATGGATATAGACAGGAAATCAAGTGAAATTGAAGGATTTATGTGTTCACCAAACCTTGACAAGATCTATTCTAGAAGCATTATTCTACAGCAAGTCATATTAACGATTTTACTTTGATTATTTTATGTTTCATGTACTATTTGAGTCCACTACATAATAACAGCAAGCAAATCGAGTCATCTACTGTCCATCTGTTGTTGACCATCTTGCATCATCCATTTTCCGTTGTGTGTTGTCCACCCGTAAACACTTTGACTACCCCTTAATGCTAATTCTGAGAAAGTACTGAAGGGATCCTTGTCAAATCTTGTGCTAGAAGTTTTTCTTTAGGTCTAGTTTTGCATGACACATTTTGAGACTGATCAGAAAAAAAAATTAATTTGCTTTAATTTTTTAATTATACTTATTTCTACTCTTGAGTTAGATTATACCAATATTGATTTTTTCTTCTTCAGAGAAACCGCCTGATGTAAGCCTGTCAAACAGCACTGCAAACAGAAGTCCCAAGCAAGGTAGTGTATTACCCTTATCTTATATGTTATGTTCTCATTGGTCCTGCCATATGTACTCATATTGTTGTTGTATTGTTGTTAAACGTCGTACTCAAGAATATTTTACTCATATGGAGACGTCACCGTGTGCCGGTGCAGGGCGATAAATTTTGCCTATGCTCGGCACTGCTGGCTGTAGAGCAGTGAGGGCTCTTCAATGTGTCAACACCTACTGTGACATGGGACCTCGGTTTTTACTGTCTCATCTGAAATCTGCATTCATATGGTGTAATGGTACATGCATTGGTTATTTGGCTGAAAAGCTGAAATTCTAGACTAGTTACATTCAATTTTTTCATGTTCATGTAAATCCATTGATAACTCATATCTCATCTAAATGCCAACATATAAATTTTGGTTACATATTTATGCTCTCAGACACCAAGTTGTATTTGAACCTCGCTTAGGAGATCACCTCACAAATCAGACCAATTTTAGCCACTCATATAGTTTTCATGACAGCAAGGTGCTACTGTATACCTTTGGTTAAAACTAGTGAATCAGCTTTGTTTTATTTGGAAAAATTATATAATGAATTTGTGAGGTGGCATATTACTGTATTATGCATTGGTACCTCGTCCTAAGACTTCCTCTCAGTCCAGACCATAAAAACACTGTCTGGCTTTCATTATTTTCTGCTATTTTAGCCTCACTTAGGAGATCATCTCACTTATCAGACTATTGTAAGTCGGTAATTTGGGTGGTCTTAATTGAGGGGTTCCACTGTACATGAAACATTTTAAGTTATATCTACATTTTCATTTCAGGCCCATGGAGCACAGAGAATCAACCAAAGGTACATCAAATCCCTGACTTACCAAAATGTTTGTCCCCCAAATCTCCATCGAATGCCCCCCAAAACTTTACCCCTTCCTGGAAAATGATTCATACCACGTCACCAACTACAAAAGAAAATAAACCTGTTCAGTTGGAGGTCTCAAAAGAACAACCAGCTAGTAAGACGAAACAGGTAATATATTTACAAAGGGAGGCAACTGTAACATACTTGTTGTTGTGCTGAAGTTTAATGTCCCACTTAAGAATCTTTTATTTCTATAGAAATGTCACCCATGCAGGTGAAGGGCCACAAATTTTGGCATATGCTCAGCACTTTAGTCCATCAAGCAGTGAGGGTTTTATAGCAAGCTGACACCTACTGTGACATGGGATGTAAGTTACTGTCTTGTCAGAAGGACAGGTAACATACATGTACTTGTGAAATGGTTTTCAGTGAAATTGACCAGTACCATTATATTGTGTCTGTGTATCCACTGCATGGGACAGCTTGCTATTCAAAGTCATGTATTTTACTGAAGATTTCTGTTTTATCTACATTCCTCTGCTGCTTGTGACATACTTTTGCTTTAAAATCTTTTCTATTTAATATGGTGAACATATGTAAGGATGCCTTGCAAACACATGCTCATGTAGTTCACATTTTCATTTGTTTATTTTTTAGATATCAATGCATTTCTTTAAACTTGTCCATAGAACACAGAAAAAATTACTAAATAAGATTCTATAACTTTGGCACCTCAGATATACCAAATTTTTGTCATTTGTGTTTAAATTCATCACCTTTCTTTATCTTGCTTAAAAGATCAAAATAGGTTTGCTAGGTGTAAATGCAGGCCCCTTCTTCTCCTGCATATACTGTTTTAATAGGATATTTAAGAACAGGTAATTATTGGTAATGAGTATTCAAGAAGCTGTGCTGAATTTGATATTTCATTTTTTTTTGTGTTAATGTCAGAGATATTTTAAATGATATGTAAATGTAAGAGAAAATTCTTCTTTTAGGAGGAAGAAATAATCGGAGCTCCACCATCAGAGGAGAGGTACTATAGCCCACCAACAAGGAGAGATAACAAAGAGATAGACAGTTCTGTTGGTAGTTACTCCTCTTACCCAGCACTGACCACAGCTTCAGAGACAATAAGTACAGACACTGGACCCTCAACTAGCATGGCTGAGAATAGACCTTACATGGGAAGTCCTCTGAGGAAGATAGAGAAGTTCAACTTACCTCCCACACAGAGTCCCACTGTCACCCTCCTCCAGAAAAGTAGAGGTAAGCTCCAGCTCTGCCATTCATTTATACGCCAAAAAAATTTTGAATACTGAATCTTCTTCTGTGATGTATCCTTTCCGAGTGTTAGTTTTCTGTCTTTTTATTAAATTGATATTGATTCTGTAGACATAGCACTGACCTCATTATTGTGATCCTTTACCTCTAGCATTGACCTGGCTAACTACCCTATTCTTATATTCTTTACTGTGATTCCATCAATCTTTTTGATTGGTTATGTTTTGTGGAGAAAAGTGTATGTTGCTTGTCAGAACTTTGTGATATGAAAGACGGATATATTATCCAGATGAGTCTGTTGTAAGGAGTTGGGCTAGTGAGCATCTACCTATGTCTAGTTACACTCATCTGTAAGTCTTATCTAATTTTTCTGCACCTTATTATACTGGTTTCGATCTTATCCCTTATTGAAAATTAAGGATGCACAGATTCTGGCCTTTCTGTCTGTTTGCTCCTTTTTTCTAAAACTTTACCCATGCTCATGACATTTGGTTTGTAAAGGACAGAGTTTCTTTAATTCACATTCACCTTCATTCCTTGTCTCCGGGCGTTTCATGAAATTGGATCCTTAAGACACACCAATTTTTAAAAAAAATTCCTGAGAAATTTATATGTGTTGTTTGTAAAGATTTTGTGATGAAATGTTTTGTGACTATGTATGTGTTGTTGAATTGTTTTGCATGTGTTTGTTTTCGTTTCTCTGTTTGTATTGTTCTTTACGTTTTATTCCTGACATTGATGTACTGAGTAGAAATGACATTATAGTTCTAGATGTCGGTATACTAAACATAAATACACCAACATCCAACAAAGATCAGAAATGACAGAGATTAGAAAAGATAGTTTACAGTTTTTTTTGGCAATCTTCAAAGGGAGATAATTGGTGCTTTTACCAATATATACAATATGTATAGTTTCTTCTGCAAAGTAAGCACAAAATTGATATTGGGGACAGTTGGATTTGCTCAGTGGTTTGAGCATTTCATCTGGTACATAGGTGATCTGGAACCAACTTTCGGCTGCAGCGAACCTAAGTTTTAACCGTACCAGTACATTGTAGGTATCCGGATTGTTTATTCACATTTCACTTAGCAATTGAGGTGAAAGTTACAAGTAATTGGGACTAGACTAATCATTTAGATTCCATGTCACCGTTGGTGTAGACATGTTCAAGATTCTTCACTGCAGAGTGACCTTTAGTGCCAAGCATTGGCCAGTGTAGCATTTTGTCTTCGTGTACTTGTAAATGAATAAATTCTTAAGCAGAAAGGTTGTGTAACAGGGAAAAAAAACAAAAAGTGAAAGTCTTGTTCAATTGTCGCTGCTAGAGGCACAGTAAATTCATTGATTAGCCTGGAAAACTTCAAGAGCAAATTCATAATTAAGCAAAATATAGCCTTGACTTTGTGTCAGTCTTCCTTAGCATTTATACCTAAAATAGTTTGAAATAATATAGGAAGTTGCAATGAATTTGTTAGGCAGGGATCGAACCCACTACCCCCTTGAAATGAAGACAAACATGGTTCCAAGGAGCCACAACAGCTCTCCTTTTTATTACTGGATATTCTAAGATAAAATATATATTAGCAACATTCATAAGCTATGATGCTCTCCATAAAAGTCATGTTGACATAGTTCCATATACGTGAAGCAATAATCTATTTGAATCCTTCAGTATGTATAGTAGGATCAGCAGAGTCATAGTGGAGCATTATCCTTTCATCCTACTGCACTTATCTCTTAATGGTAAATGTGAAGTTCACTATTTTTTTCGGTATATATATCTGGCCATCGCACTCTCTATAAACAGCAGTGTACATAGCTCTAGCTGCGGCCCTTACCTGGTGAAACAATACACATTCTGTTGTTGTATTTCTTTACCTGGTCAGAATTTGTAAGATTAACTTTATTGATTAGCATACCAACACTATTATTGTGGTGTTTAACAGTACAATAAAACTCTCTGTGTACTCTAGATGACCTTAACAAATTTGATATTTACACATTTGAATGTGTGATTCAAACACAAATTCTAGCATGGTCATCCATCAAAGTCGATACACGTGCACTTTATCAAACAAGAGCGGAATTTATTTCACATTTTAACATGTCAAAAAAAAAAAAAAAAAAAATCAACTCTATTTGAAAATGTATCATTTTCAAAAACTAGAAATTGTCCCTTTTAATTTATATCAAGATTTGGTAGAGTGCATCTGAATTTTTAAGTAAAATTTTGAAAAGTAAAAAAAAATATTTAAGAAACACTATGTACATGTACCTTCTGTAGAATAATCAGTGTCCATACCTGTATATATTTACACAAAACAAATTACCCTTTGGATAAAGATAAGAATTGTACAAGATATACAAACATTTATTTATTTGAAATGCCTTGGGTGCTACTTGATATTACTCACCCAGATAATAAAGAACTAGAGGTCCGATAACCTACCTAGTTTATTTTGGCCTACAAGATCTCTTAAAAACTTTATTTGACTATTGGAGCTTTTATTATTGATTTATTGAACAGTTTAAAGAGCTGTGCACAACTGCAGTATTAGGGCATTAACTAACAGTTGGTAGTCCTATAAACAGTTGTTTAAGACATAATGTATTCATGTGACCTCTGACCCTGAATGCATCCAAGTGTGACTTTATAAATCAAGCACCTTACTTGTCAGGTTTATGAATGTGTGTATGTTGTGATACCTATGTTGTAGAGGATTTTTGTGACCCAAGTTGTGTACTATTATATACATGATTTGTGTGTAGATTCATTTGACACCTTTTGATTTTGTGATTGGATATATTTTCTGCATGCCCCTTTGACTATGTTATTTCAGAGAATGGTTATATGGAAGATATGACCATGGGTGATGAAACTATCGTAGTGACCAAGGGTAAGGATCGAGACGTGTATAAATAGTACAGCACATGCATGATGTGCACATGTGCAGGCAGAGTGTGCTATAGTAATCTATCATCTATGCTTGTAATGCACATGCTTTGGATTTTAGTTAATTTTAATGTTTGTTTTGAAAAAAGTTTTTTAATTTCTCATACATGTACTTGCTTTAAATAAATGTATTGCTTGTTGTTCCTCCTTCAGGGAAAGTATAGTCAGTAGCAGCTGCTTATGCTACACAGTTTTTTCATTTGATGTGTTTTAACCTATATCTTGTCTTGTAACATGGATAACATTGTAATATGCAGTGAGTACATCCGTGATGCCTATAATCTCAGCTGTTTTGTAAGTTTGACAGTCATTATACAGTACACATAACGATTCATCTGTCAGAAATGTGGGCTTTAATAAAAGGATACCTGTATTTTAATTTGACCAGTTTTACCTGGCAAGGATTTGTATTCTTGTTGCTTGTAGTTTTACAAATTCCTTAAGCTATACTCAGCATTTATACTGTAGATTGGAGGACTGGACATACGACAGGGCTGTTTTACCTGTGTTTTCACTCCTTGTACATATGTATATTTAATTTGACATTATCTTGTTAACTAGGATTTTATTATTCTAATGATAAGAGGAATGGTTTTGTCACCAGTATGTCACTGTAGGCCATCTGGGTAGGGGCAGAGAGACCTTGTAAGTGGATTGTTGTATTTAACTTTTACTACAAGTCCATCTAACAGTTTACTTAACTCTTTTTGTTGGGTTATAATTCCATACTTGTTTTTATTAGTTTGACTTTCACTGGATTTATTCCATTTTAATCAGTAGATAGAAAGCCAGGTAACTAAAATAACTGATAGGTTTGAAATTGTACAGGTAGATATCTAAACATGTTGGATCTATACCCGCCTATTTCTATTCATTGCTGACAATTTTATAAATGAGCATCTCACCACAAGTATCATGTTTCATGAACACTGAGAGTGACTTATTTTGAGGAGTTTTGTCAAGGATGTCTAGGTTCAAATCATTTTACAGGGATTTTTATATTGTCTATCAAAATTATCCAGTGAAAGGTTTAAAGATCTGAAAGATTCTGGTGTTGTTTAGGTGAAGTAGTACAATAGAGACTTTTGGAGCACAGGAAAAATTAAATTACTTCTAACATCACCCCTTTTCACATGCAGGGAAAAGTAAATAGATGTAGATTTTTGGTAGTATGAATATGTAATTGTCTGAAAAGCTTTAGTATTTGTCTTAATTGCAATGATGAGTTAAGAATATTGGGCTTTGAATATTGTAGTTTGGGACAAATACTGTGTTATATTTAGATTAGAGCACATCATGCAGTTTTAGGTTAATACTACATGTATACATGTCTAGCTGTATTTCTTGCAGAATATTGTAATTTTAGGCAAATCCTGTATTGTATTCTACATAGTATGTTTCTTCAGGTAAATTGTATATTGCATTTAGACTAGCCTAGTTTTAGGTGTAAATGCTGTAACATTTAACAGATATAAATATGTAAATGATGATGCAGGAATGTACACATGTATGTATAGGCATGTACTGGTGACAAGACCGTTATGGATGGTTGTACATGAATAGACACTGACACATGTCCTTACAGTTATGTACACATAGATGGCCATTACAGAGGTGTGGTCACAGTGGCACAGGACCTGGGAGGAATGTCCAGCTTACTTAATACAACTAAGCACAAAGCTCGGATGTAACTTTACAGAGTTTAGGCCACTAGTGGCCAAAGAGTTATGTTTGTTTTGGTTATAAGAATGTAACTATACACAGAAATAATCTCGCATGTGGCTGAGGAGAAATGCCTATTTTATAGAGAGGAATGTAGCGATACACAGACCTTTGTACATTAGTGGCCTAGGATATACATGTATATTTTCCATACTCTATTTGTTAGAAATTAAATGTGTAGCTATCATGCTGAGCTTAGCTTTCTTTGAACCTCTCCATCTTACAGAGAGCTATGTAGTCTTCTCTATAGTGCAGCCTCTTGTTACAGAAATATTTGTGTATTGAAATTTCAATCCATTGTTGTTTGTCATGTTTACAAAACATATTTGTATGTGCCGGTATGACAAAAGTCGACATGAAATTTGAAACATTCTTTGTGTGAGATAATATCAATGCATATTTAAAGAGATAGGACCAGGAAATGTAGGACTATAAATAGTGTAACCATCAAGGTATTCAGAGCTATTCAACTCTGTAATACTAGGAGGCAAGGGTATATTACTGAAGAGTAACTTGATAGAATACTAGGAATATTAGGAATATTAGTAGGTAATTATGATGTATTTAATTGAAAGTAGACACTGCTATCTACATATAATATGACGAGGGGCTATTAGTGTGACAGTTGTCTTGCTCTATATATTACTGGACCATAATGGTGTAACAAATGATATGTAATAGGGTGCCTTTGTACTTATTTGTTTGTAGGTGACACATGTGATTTTGTTTAATTTAATGGTATTTTGCCAATTCTTATACAAGTTCATGTCAAATAACTTGTTAGAGTACATTGTACAATGGACATACATGTAGTCCAATACTTAAACTATGCTCAATGAAATTACAGATCTTGGACAAAAGTATTCACACGATAATGGTGGTTGCGTTTTCCCCAGCACCGGTTGACGGTATTCACAATGGATAAGAATTTTTTTCTTGAAAACACGTCGTCTGTACTTATTTTTTTTTCAAACATCTCCAGACAATTTTTTGGAAACATTGGTATTATTATTTTCATTAAAAACTCTGGTTACA
>JACSZP010003805.1:0-11290 GCA_016161895.1 Pinna nobilis | reverse complement strand
GTGTCACAGTAGGTGTTGGCACGTTAAAGAACCCTCCCTGCTCTACGGCCAGCAGTTCCGAGCACAGGCAAAATTTGTCGCCCTTCACCGGCACACGGTGACGTCTCCATATGAGTGAAATATTCTTGAGTGGGATGTTAAACAACAAAACAACAACAACAGATATACACCCAGATTTTCATTATTTTAATTACAAATTCCAGTATCTCCTTGCAATCACCCCAAACTTAAACAAAATTTTCAACCTTGTACGAGCGTAGATATAACATTTTCATATAACGTGTACAAGTATACAGAACTCGGAAAGTACATACTTATAATTTCACCTGTATGTACTATCAGATAAGATAGAAATAGATAAAAATAGCTGCAAACCGTGATATTACCTCCAGAATGATAAGTTTATCAGAAAACTGAAAACTGAAAATTCATGGTACCAAGGGGTTTTTCCTCACTCTAATACACGTTTTCATGCAAATGGACACATAAAGCCTCTTGACAAAAAGTTATAAAAAGTACGTGTCGCGCATCACTGCAAACGTTAAAAAATTGAATAGCTGTAAAGTGTTTACGTGACAAACTTTTACGGTTTACGGTTTTCATACGTAAAACCAAGAAGTTTATTTTTTTCATTTTTTGTTTTTATTTTTTATTATTATCTTTTTATTAATTCTAGGGCCAGCTATATTTAAACCTCGATTTAATTTAACTAAGCATTGAACTAAAGCCCAGATTTAAATTCTGTTACTTTGCAAAGGTTATAATCTTTTGTCAGACAATCTTTTAAATTTGGGAAAATTTACTAAGCTCTGATGTTTGGCTACCATATTTCAAATTTAACTACCTGTTAAACAACTGGATTCTAGTCGATATTGAGAATATGCGAGGACCGAAACCTTCTCTGGCTCAATAATTTCGGTTACAATTGAAAAAAAACTAATCTCGTTTTCGGATGGCAAATATTGTAATTTTTTTGCAACAACCTGATTTGCCCGACAAGAAAAGAAAAGAAAGCAGTCTTGTGTATTAGGCGTCTCGTAGTTTTGATGGCCAATATCCAGTTGAAACTCTTCCATTTTGGTCCAAAAATTAAACCCTTGGGTCATTTACTGTTAATAATATAGTTAGGAAACATTTTCAGAAGTTTGATTTTATATTTACATCAAGAATTATTTCTGGCTCATTTTTACCGGCGTGATTAGATTATATTTATTTTTACGATGTTAACTCATGCTTACAATAGGTTTGGTTTGCTTAGATTATATTTATTTTTTTATGTTAACTCATGCTTACAATAGGTTTGGTTTGCTTAGATTATATTTATTTTTTCGATGTTAACTCATGCTTACAATAGGTTTGGTTTGCTTAGATTATATTTATTTTTTCGATGTTAACTCATGCTTACAATAGGTTTGGTTTGTTAAGATTATATTTATTTTTTCGATGTTAACTCATGCTTACAATAGGGTTGGTTTGTTTGGTTTGGAGACGTCATCGTGTGTTTGTAAAGGGCGATAAATTTTGCCTATGCTTAGCACTTATGATCGTAGAGCAGCGATGAGTCTTTAACGTGCCAACACCTACTCTGACACGGGAAATCGCTTTTTTACCGTCTCATCCGAAAGACATGGACAGCCAACCGTAGCACGGTTCGGATTCGAATCCACGACCTCGCGATTAGAAGGTTATCACGCTAACTACAAGGTCTAGCGATAGGTATCTCAACCGGACTGATTGTCTCACGGCTGATGTCCATCTCCTAATTTAACTATCATAAATAGACATATCAGACGGTTGACCATCCTCATAAATATCGATGAATATTTCTATAGGGTTTTGCCAAGTATCTGTAGCGTCCGTTCTATTTAGACCCTTATTTCACTTTATTTTTAACCTTTACAAGTTTTTTTTTTAATTTTTAGTATATGACAAAGTATACTCTGCAAACTGATCAACATCATTTAGATGCCATTGTATTTGTGAGCGAGATCATTATCTGATATGATAAGATACACCTACTGAAAATCGAAATGAGAGGATATTGAGTTCTGTTACACGATTTCCGCGAGAAAATACACAGATGTTTGTAAATATACAAACCTACATATATTGCGCTGTAATTTCATCATAACATTTGACTTTTCAACTCTTTTCACAACAAATCCCCATTCTAAACTCGAAGAGAAATTAAAAGAACTGGTTCAGCTTTGTTTTGTTCAGAAGAATGGCGAACAGAGATACAAATATCTCGTCCGAGGCAAGGATAAACCTTACTTTGTGAAAAACCACTCTGCTTTTAAATAAAAAGTTCTCTGAAAATGACATCATCAGAATGCTTGAGTTTTTGTTTGACAATATATTTGTTTGGTGGCGCCGGGTTTTTCAACAGACCGTAGGGATTCCGATGGGCACAAATTATGCTCCTCTTCTTGCGACTTCTTTCTATAATAGCATGAAGGGACTTCTAAAGAATAATGACAAGAACTTAGACCGGTCCTTTAACTTCACGTTCCGCTATATAGATGACGTCCTTCATTACAAAATACCAAGTTTGGTGAATATGTTGATCCCATCTATCCAAATGAATTTGAAAAAGGGATACCACGAAAACTGCCAAATCTGCTTCATATCACGGCTTACACCTAGAGATGGACAGTGAAGGACGACTGAAATTCAAACTTTACGATAAAAGAGATGACTTCAATTTCTCTATTGTTGACTTTCAATTTTTATGTGGCAGTATTCCAACAGCACCTGCCTATGGAGTATATATTTCTTCAATTGATAAGATATTCAAGAGTATGTGTTTTCTATCAAGATTTCCTTGTAGAGGATTACTGCTGACAAAGATGCTACTTAACCACGGGTTCCTAACGGTTAGGTTGAAGACATCTCTTCGAAAGTTTTATGGTCGCCACCATGACCTGGTTGACCGTTATGGTAATTCTGTAAAACAGATGACGAGGGATATGTTCTATTGTCACATACCTAATCTCGTCCCATCTTTTTCCTTTTTATGACCATCATCGATTGTGACTTATTCCCGTCCTCGATGAAATGCGACATGTGAAATGTCACCCCTTTTATATCTTTAGAATGTTAGAATATCCCTGTCGTTCTGATGTAAGATAAACTTAATGCACTTGATAAGAATAAATTAAAATGTCACTTCGGCCAAAGATAAGACTTATAAAAAGGTAAAGGTCACGAACAGCTATCAATCTAATAATTCGGCAAACACGGACTCCTGGATACGCCGGGGATGAAATCAGGTGCCGCGGTAGTATTCCCTATCGACTGGTCACACCAACATCCATTGTATAGAATTAGTCGATTTCTGCGGTCTGTCTCGATGCGACCAACACAAAATAACCTACACGTCTACTCTCTCTGTGATTACATAGATCTTATGAATGCCTACTTTTCATTCAAATGTTTAAACATACAATGTTTTTAGATTTTCTTTCTTGTAGTTCTTTGCTTTTAAAAGTTCTTCCTCTTAGTGTAATATTGTATGGTATGGTATGGTATGGTATGGTATGGTAGTGTTGTTTAACGTCCCACTCAAGAATATTTCACTCATATGGAGACGTCACCTTGTGCCGGTGAAGGGCTACACATTTTGCCTATGCTCGGCACTTAGTGCCGTAGAGCAGGAGGGTTCTTTAACGTGCCAACACCTACTTTGACACGGGGCCTCGGTTTTTACTGTCTCATCCGAAGGACAGGGACGGCCAACCGCGGAGTGGCGCTAACGCGGCTCGAACCCGGATCTTCCGATCCGCAGTCGAACACGTCAATCACTCGGCCACGGAGGCCCAGTGTAATATTGTAGTGAAGATACATTTTGTAAATGTCTATTGCAAAATTTGTCACATTAAACGCTCTAATCTCTTTCAGTGCTGTGCTCGTATGGGTTATCAATTTAAGCCTATGCCACCGTATCTAGGAATCCACAATGCTCGAATCTCAGGAATTAATTTAAAATCGGAAATGCATTAGATATATTAAATTTCCCTTTTTTCGAATACAGTCGAGACCGCCTTCTGTGACTGATAAATTATGGTCACATAAGACAGGGAGTCACTTAATACAGACCAATTATATAGTAAAATATTATGGATGACAGATTTGAGAATGGTCACATAAGACAGGGAGTCACTTAATACAGGGAGTCACATAGACAGTCTCGACCGTATCTGTTAAAATTCTATTTTAAAAAAATCAATGTATTCTCACGTTGAAGAAATGTTGCCTCATCCTCGACACTGATGTTACAAAAATACGATTGTTGTAAGTGTAAGTATTACAATCGTCAGGTCTTTATCTAGTGTTGCTTGCCCTTAGCCTTGCCCCAGTCGTTAACACGTTCGCCTCCTGTGCCCAAATGTAGCTAGCATTTAATTTTGTAGGTGTGTAAAACCTAAATTAAGATATTTATGAGTTAACTTGTAGTCAACTAACTAAACATTAGTGTGCAACAATATTTAACCATAAAGTTAGCAAACCACAAGTTAAAATTCTAATTTGTTGCAGATGGCTAGCTTCTAGTAGTAGTACAATGCTTTGATTCCTGTCCTGTTCCTGCGGTCTTAGGTTCGAAACTGCCCTGCAGAATTTGCTGGCTTTATCTGTTTCTACGGAAGAGACAGTCAGAACCAAAGTCCTGTATCACAGTAGGTGTCATCACGTTAAATAACCCTGATTGCTCAATGGTCAATAGTGCCAAGCATAGTCAATACTTATATCCCTTCAGCGGTTTAAGGCGACGTCCCATCTTGACCGGGACGTCAAACAACATTACAGCTACATGTAGTCCACCTGTATTTTGCATGTACGATACTAGTAACAACCGGAATATAAAATTCATCATGTTTGATCCATTTTATCATTTTCAATCGCGAAATATTTAACGTATCGAAGACCAATTTCCCTAGATTAATACACATTTTTATTTAAATAACTATACCCATGTCTGCTACAGTATATGTTGTTTACACTGCAACCAACCCAACAAAATTGAAGCATTATTTCTTAGTGACTCATCGTACTTATTGCTTTTTGTGAATATTAGCATTTTATTGTATATTTATCATTGCAATTTTTATTTGCAATAAACTTCACCCATCATATTAGATAAACAACGATTAGATAGGTTATCTTGTTATAAACCAGTACACATATTAGACCAGATAAGTACTAATATCCCTCTCTCTCTCTCTCTCTCTCTCTCTCTCTCTCTCTCTCTCTCAGGAAGATGCAGTATACCAGCTAAGATCATTCCTTTTTATTCACTGGTCATCGGTTGTACAATCCCTTTGAATAGAGAACACTTTCTTTCCATTCACCGGGTTTCCAACGAATAAAAGACTTGATAATTTTAAACTTGTTCATAGAAAAAACGTGCAATGTTACTTAATTTTTGATGATGAAAAAAGGGGCTAGTTTGACAATTGTAACTGTAATTTGATTTATATAATTTACAATATCAGAGATTCCGCAACAATTGGTCGAATCTGGTCGTAAGATATATTGAATGTGATAATCTGAAAAATTGACCACTTACGATTATGGGCGGTTTTCATGTAGGTTTTGTTTTGTGTGTACGAAAATGCCTCTGTTAGACTACCAGTTCATTTTTAGCATACCTTGAGCGAATCAACAAGAATTTATGATGATTCCTGTGATTAGTTAAAACAATAAACCATGTGTTTTGAGAGTTATATATATTCTACAGCTACCCTATGCTTAATTGTAAGGGCGAATAAATCATAATTATGCCAACATATTTGTTTAAATACATTTTATTTTGATTTCGGTAAGAATCTAATCAATTAAAAATGTGCTTCACTTGGTACATACAGCACAAGTTATAACTTTATTGTTTACGTATGGGGGACATTCCAGAGATCCACATTTAGCTGTAACTGCATACAGTAACCTGCCTTTGTCATTACCATTACCACCGACAATAAACTCTGGATGCTCATCGACGCATGTAAAATCTGTTGATGCAAGTTGATTGTAATAGCCAGCCATTAAGTATCCGCCATATTGTTTCGTCCATCCAGCGTAGCACTGGTTACGGCCTGGTATCATCAGTAAAGACGACGCTGACTTGCTTCTACATACTGCACAGGGAATATCGCCTGTGCTAGTACCGGGTCCAAAAAAATCAATGTCGAATTCTGCTCCATATACATAATTTCCGGTTAAGGTAGAATCTTTTCCCCATATTGGATTAGGAGTTAGACAAATTGTTGTGGGCGCAGACCCTTTATTGTTGTAAAATGTACCTCCAGCATATCCTTAAAATTGATTATATAATGTATATAGATAAATAGCATATCCTTAAAATTGATTATATAATGTATATAGATAAATAGATAACAATTTGATAAGTAAATTTAAACGTTCCTGTCTTTGAATAATTTTGATCAAGTCCATGTGCATATAGAACTATATTTGAGTCCGTCCCGTTTAAGGAAACTCGACGGGAAGTTATTCTACATTTTGCTATCTGGCACAGTTTGTTATATACTGAGACTGTTAGGTGGAGAGAAGTGCTAAGTATAAAACTGTTACATGTTGACAAACCTGTACAAGTCTATCACATCGAAAAATCGTAGCACAACTCGATTTGGATTTTTTTTTCGACGGCATATTTGACTGAGACAAATTACTGTAAATTCAATACAAGTAGCATTTCATGCATTTTTGTTGCAGCTCTAACAACTTAGTTACTTTTATTCTTTTTTAGAACATAAATATATTGACCATGAAAATAGTTCTTACCGGAATACACCAGCTCTGTGTCATTATCCGGACACTGCATTCGTCCCCATCTTACGAACACAACACCACCCCTAAAAACGTAATAATTCCTCCTTACATTCAGATAATCTATTTTTGGATTTGAAATTTGAAATTCAACTTATTTCACACCATTTTATTTCCTTACATATTATTTTAATTGACCTTAATTAGAGATCTAAATTTCCCAAATATTGCCTAAGAATACAATTAATTGAAAATGTAAGGTATTTTAAAACTTACTTTGATTTCTGCATGTTCGGGAATCGTGGTTGAAACGAAAAATCAGGGTCAAAACTGCCAAGGAATTCTGAACGGAATAATACAATTAAAGTTTAATTTGTTTTTATACGGATACGATAAGTGAATTTAGGTGCCGTGAAGAGTGAGCTTGCACTGTTGAATTTGCACTTTCTGACGTCGAAGTATTTTGCTTAATGAATAAGTTCTATCTATTGTTCTTAATGTTGAATTGGATTCATTTCAAAACAGAGTTGATTAAAAGATTTGCTTCACTTACTGATAAATCCTTGGACCAGAATCGTATGCTCTATCTCTCTCTCTCTCTCTCTCTCTCTCTCTCTCTCTCTCTCTCTCTCTCTCTCAATACAAATAAATCGAATAGATTTCCTTAATGCAATACTTTTGAACCATTTTAAAAGTTTTACCGTTTTTTACTCATCTCGCTAATTTCATTTTCGAGTTTTGATTTCAATAGCACTATCTCCTGTTCCTTGGCCTTACTGTCCGTCTGCAGTGCCACGTATTTCGATTCCAGATCGACATATTTGCTTGACAAATCCTGCACTTGATGAAGTACTTGCTGCAGTTGTGTATTCAGTTGATCAGGGTCATTTAAAAGAATCCGTTTGGTCCCTTCAGACCAACGCAAATTTAAAAGAGAGATGTATATTAACAGCCTCATCGCAATAGGCTTATTAACTGCACTTGTCTGCATGTCGTATTAATAGATAAGATAAGCCTCGAGTTTATATTATTTAGATAATAAAATAATTTTTATTATCTCCCTTTAATAATGTAATTGTCATTTCCTTATGCCACCATTTAGTACGTATAAACAAAAAATTTCATTACTCACAATAGAAATATGAAGTTATAGAGAAAGAAAAAAAAACCGTAAGCTCTCTAAAATTTCTGGCTACTTAGAAGTGATCTCAACTCAGCAACAAGCGATCGAAAATCGATTTCACATAATTTGTGTCCTATTGCTGAGTATAAGTTCCTACGTTCAGACTTCCTGAGTAAATAGGATAAAATCCCAAGCAGAAATGAGAAACAAGGCGCCTGCATGAGGTCAGTGCCTTAAAGAAAACAAGAAATCTGGAATGATTTACGAGACCGACTCGAAAGGCAAATCAATAAAATATTTCATATACGTGTATGTTATGTAAAAAAAAGATAATAAATACATGTACATGTGTTAAATGTTTAAGACATGTTGTGACCAAAATCATCTTTTTTGCAAGGGGTGTTTTTTTTTTCACTTTAACATAATTTGTAAATTGTTGATGCCATATTTTAATTTTACTAAATTCGTTTCCCCCCTTTTCATATTTCGAAGGAAGCTCGATAATCAATGATTAATCAAAAGTTTCCCCCTGCAGTCATTTATTTCCCCGATAGTATGGCTTTGACCGCACCATGGTTATTAACCGGTCCCACATCAGTGCCTAGTAGGCAAACGTTTTTACCGTTGAACTTACAATCGTAAACAAACACATCCTAGATTTTCCGCATACCTACCGATATTGCCCATATGTATTTACTTAAGATTGCGTTTTTCTTAAATTCCACACCAAACGATATCTAATATACATTTCAGTGTGACCCGTATCCCAGGCCAAGTACAATAAATGCTAGATAAGTCAGAAAATCATTGACTAGCGACACCACTTCATGGTCATGCGGGGATAAAATCCGGAAAACTAAGTCCAGGCTTGCTAGCCAATAGAGCATTTCTTGGATCCGGAACGGTTCCGCATTAACAATGCACCTGATCACGTGCCTGCCAAAGATTCTAAGCACTTTTCTTAGCGGTAAACACGAAATGAATCATGGAAGGGGAAACGTGAATGATATTTTTAGGTAAGCACAGGTACGTGATGGTGGGCTACAAATCAGATTCAAGGAAGACAAAATAAGTCATAATTATTGTTACTGATAATATATCACAAAGCAAATTAGTACTCATCTGGTGCTTTCTCTGCACCTTGGTGAGCTTTCGATTTCACGATCTATTTCAGAATCTCCCTTCTCTGACTCTCAATTAATATAGGAGGCGGCCTCTGTAAGTCTACATAAGACGTAAAAAAAAGTTTGGACGCCTTCTTCAGTCAAAACGACTTGTGATTCGACAACAGTTTTTGAAGCGAGAGCTAGATCCGCCATTTTGTCCAAATGTGCATAGAATTCATGTGGTGATGAAAGTCACATGATCGAAAAAAGGTCCAGGTCGGTATCCCGGCAACGACCTTTGCTCTAACCACTGAGCCAAAAGCCGAAGACTTGGCTCGACGACCATACTCTCCATAGATTCACCGCGCTATAAGCCATAAGAGGATTCTTTTCATCGAAAATTGAATGAAAATTGAATGTCTTATTGGTCTGTCAATTTTAGGCCGTCTTGTATTCTTAATGGCCAAAACCCAGCTGAAACTCTTCTATCTTGGTTAGAAATGGTGAATCCTCGTCACATCAACATCAACTTAATTGTTGTTCATATAATTAGGACACATTTACAGAGGTTTGATTTTGCATTGACATCACTGACCTTTTTCTGCATATTTCCTTCTACCGACAGGGTAAATATCCCTCTTGTATATATTGTTCTGTTATAAATGTTTCCAAAGAACTTATATAAACGATAGGTAAGTCAAACAGGTATATTGCCTCACGGCTACTTTCCAATCCTATTTCAAGCAACCTGCCAATAAAACAGCCTGTGAGGCATTTGACCCTCCCAATATGTCACTGAAAATTTCTGGTTTAATGTCAAGTATACGTAAAGACCTATATCATATAAAGATCCTAATTTCAAGTGTATTTTAAATCTGTACGAGTTATTTTTTTTGCTCCCCAAGAATTGTCGGCGGAGTAAATAGTCACCGCTATGTCCGTCCGTCCGGGGCCACATCTCCTGAACTTTTTCGTGAATTACAGTCATACTTACAAAATATAATCTCCAAGACCAAGGCTTGCGACCCCCTTCGTCTGATAGTTAAAGGTCAAAGTTATTCTGCATTAAGGACTTATTAATATCAGTTTGCCCATAATTCCTCCCAGTATCGAGTGACCTGGATCATAATTTAAACATACGTTACTCATAACTTGCAGGTTTTCACTGACCTTGACCCAGTGTCAAAATTCGAGTTCGACATGAAAGCATACATGTATTTTGACCACATTTTCTACAAGTTTTGAGAAACATTGATCATGATACACATACAAATTACAAATGATATATAGGTATACCCGAATCTTCATCCAAGGTCTAAGGTCATCTTGGATTTAGGATTTTGACTACATCTCCTTTCAGTTTTGAGTGGCATCGATCATAATCCTTACATGTGTTACTCATGACGTACAGGTGTGCACTGACCTTTACTGTAGATCAAAGGTCAAGGTCATTTTGAAATGTATAATTGAAAACAATTTTGCCCACATCTTCTTCAAGGATTGTTTGTCAGTTCATAGTTATAATTCACAGAGATATACAAATATTGTTCATAACATACATGTACAAGTGTTCAAGATCATGGTCATTCACAAATTTTGACTTGAAAGCTTTGTTTGTCTATATTTCCTTCAAGCATTGAGTTACGTAGAATTTATCTCACAAAAATAATACCTCATATAGAAGAAGGCAACAGTTTTGCTAAACTGCTGATTAAGATTGCCTCGGTTAAAGTTTGCGTCGGGAAGTATACCTCAGTTTACTGACTGCTTTGTGTTCATATGATAAAGAATATGCTACAATTTGACTCTTTCATTCTATAGGTAATTGTACTTGTGAGAAGGGTTTCCACCTGTTGTAATTTAGTGGTTTATCTATCTAATCAAGGCGACTTTGAGGTCACATTGCACGATTTCCGCGAGAAAAATCGCATATGACAATATATATACATTGCCAGATAATTTCATCATAGTCTTTATTTATATCTTTCGGAAAATCATGTCGTTCTGAACGCAACAGATAAGAGTAAATACAATTATTATGCCACAATAATAATAGATTAATGATTTCATCATACAGACAAAGTTGAAAAATATCTTGTAGAGTATAAGTACAGTAGAAAACATATTTCGACTATGGGATATTTTTAAACAACAAGAGAGCATCAATCTAAGTCCAATTAATAAACAAAATATTGTTTCAAGGTTTATTCCCATTTCGCCTTAACTGAGAATTCCAGGTAAATAATTTGTTCCCATTTCGCCTTAGTGGTATTTCAGGTTG